>VWZY01007953.1:0-38214 GCA_013399075.1 Chloroceryle aenea
TTTTGTTATATTCCTTTCATTACACTTTAATATTATTATTAATTTTATTTCTATTATTATAATGTCCTTATCTAAACCCATGAGTTTTATCACTTTTATCCTTTCAGCTCTCTCCGCCATCCCACTGAGGGGTTAGTGAGCAAGCAGCTGTGTGGTGCTTAGTTTCTGGAGGGATTAAACCATGATGCAGAAGGTGTAATACTGAAAAAGCCTGAGGAGTTGTAAAAAACAAAAGAATATAAATTACATAAAGTTTAGAAGAATATAAAAGAAATGGTTATGCATGCAATGCACATGGAAAATCTAGACAAAACACTATAAATGTCTTGAATTTCATATCCAACTAATAAGGTTATAAATGAAAATGCATTACAGACATAATTTTTAGCCTTTCTTCCTACAAATAATTTTCTGTATTCTTGAAATAAACTAAACATTATTGTGTTGCTAAACTCCATCAACGAGTGTTTTAAGATTCAAACAGATGTTCATATTTTTCAGGCCCATTGGTGCCAATATTCAGTGTAACTTTGCCCAGAGGAATAAGGGAGCTAATAGCATCTATCTGTAGCATTAACTTCCCAAGAAATGGTCCATCTATGCAAGAGATTTGCTTCAGAAAACACAGACTTCCTATTTTTTCCCCACAGTGCTCCTCATAGATAACCCAAATACATGAGAGTCAGTCAAGGATATAAATGGGATAAAGCAAGTAATGGACTGGCTTGTATTGTAGCTAGTTTCTCAGAGATGCAGAGCAAATCTAAAAAAAAATGTATGCATACATTTTTAATTATAGACTTTTAAAGCTTGAACATATTGGATTGCAAGCAAATCAAGGACCTATTACTTCCCTGAGCCAACATGGTCAAGGAATAAAATCCTATTTATTTCTTTTGCTATACTTGTTAAAGTAATACGAAAAATGCTTCTTATTCCAAACAAACAAACAAAAAACCTTTTTTTTTTATGGCTCTCCTTTGTTAAAAAGTAGAAAAAACTCTAGAAAAAAGCCCAACACCTGATATTCAACAGGAAATAGAGAAGGGACTCACATCAGTGATTCACTTGCAAAGTTCAGAGAAATATACAAGTTTGGGAAGACGATTGTGAAAACATAAGCAAGATATATGGTAAAATTAATAATAAAATATTTGTGTTTGCAACCTGTGGCATCTGGAGGATATGGATTTTCTGTTGAAGGTTCTTTTACTTATTATGAACTGCGACTTAATTTTGACCTTTAAGAGTATTAAGCCTGTATAATTTTGGAGGATTTTTTGAGTTGGAGTTTTGAAGTTTTCTGGTTTTGAAAATTTTACTAGCAAAATATTGGGCCATTTCAATGTTTTAAACAAAGTAGTACACATGTCCTCCATGTTCTTTAGAATTACTGTGTAAGCCCCATTTATGGGTAATAAATTTCTGTCATTTCTCAGATAAAATACTACATAAAAGTCATGGACAGCAAACTCATCGTGTTCCAGATGTACATTTCCTTTACGTATGTGGCTTAGAATGCTTGCACATAAACATTAATCTGATTAATAAATTTTTGTATCTTATTTGCTGGAAATGCATAGGGCATCTTCACAGCAAGCTTATTGCAGTACATCTGTATCATGTTCATTCTGTGCACTCAGTGGAGCTGACCTTTATTTGCCCAGGATTTCTGGATGTTTGGAAACTCTAAATATCCTCTGAGCAGACTGGCAGAAGCTCAAAGATTCAAGGTTACAAGATAGCTTGAAGTCAGCCTAAATATAAAATCCAAATGGCCATAGAAGGTTTTAGAGAAACCTGAATGCGTAATAGGACCACTCATGACATTTGATTCATTTGATTAGTCCAAGGTTTAAGATTTTATTTATATGTTTATTTATTTATTTTAAGAATAACTACCCTCTAGGAAAACAGGTGAGATTAATTTTTATTAATAACCAGATTTATTATTCAAATAATTTTGAATAATAACCATACATTTCCAAGAAGTATCCTACTTGAGTTCTTAAAAAAAACCCCTTAGTCTAAAGTGGAAAAAATCATATGTAGGCAGGCCTCTTAAAGGACTATCCACAATTTAAAAAAAAACCAAACAAAAACCACCAAAAAAACCCACAAAACACAAGTATTCAGCTAATATGTATAATCTATTCACAAGCCATTTAATTTTGTCTGCTGTCATAGTTTAGAGCCAGACACATGACTGCTTCACCACATCCGTCGCCTCTCTTGAAAGAAAAATGGCAGAAAAAGGCACAAAGAAACGGCAGGTTGAGATAAGGAGATTTTAATACAACAATACAACAAAATAAGTAACAAAAAGAGCAACACTACTAATAAATAGCAATTAAAAATATATACAAATAAGCAAGGGCTAACATAGGGACACCCGAAGGAACTGCACTGACCCTGTCTTGGGCTTGATGTTAATTCGGTATCAGATAACAAACACCTTGCCTAGTTGAGACCGCCCCCCTTCTTGTCTTCTGGTGAAAATTAACCCTACACTATCTGAACCAAGGACATCTGCATTAGTTCAGGACTTCAGTGTGCAGACAACTGGACAGGGCAATTACTGCAAGCTTTGTAACTCCTTGTGCTGCATAAGTGACATAAATGAAGCATGAGCATCATGTTCCTTATTTTTTTCACATCTGCACAGTCCAAGATGAAATTCCAAGTCTCTAATCTTCAGCAGTAGCCCTGTATTTTTAGAAGGCATATAAACTCGTACAGAACATTTCTACCTTCTCTGACCTAGAGATCATAACTAAAGGCAGAAGCAATCTAAAGGCATTTTTTGGAGCCTGAGTACTGAATAGTACTAAAAAAAATTCACTTCTAATACCTGAAAAAGGAACAAGTCCACTAAGTAGTAAATGATGTAACTATTGTATGAGTAATTTACATTTTAACCTTCACATTGAATAATATGTAGCACTAATATTAAATTTGGAAAGGAAAAGTTACTACATACAGTTCCCTTAGGACAATGTAGAAAGTCCACTGAAAACAGATGTTGTGAAACCTCTGATCATTGCATACTGTTTGCAGTAGCAAATTAATCGAATGCACATATGAAGGTGTTACTTTATGTGACTCACAGAAGGTTTAATATAAGATCATTCTTTTAAGGGAGGTAGAAAAGAAAAATTGCACTGAAAGGTAAGAAAAGTTATATGAGGATGCATTTTCATCACCACAGGTTCACTTCAGTAAGCTGTGGTATCATACAAAGTTAATTTAGAAGATTTACTTCTTTCTTTTTTAGTTTTTCAATACAAATAAATCATAAATAGAAGTTATTCAGTCCAAAACCTGTCTTTATAAAACAGTAACATTTTTCCTTTATAAGTCTTTCTCACAGAATACTGTATGGCACTAGCTCCTAAATAGTAATATATAGGAGCTTCACTCCTTACTGGGGAGTAGGTTCCTGCATTGAATTCCCTTTTTCATCTTGAATGATTCTGCATTCTCCATTCCTCAGAACTATGCACTGGTTCCTGATCTTATTCTAAGGTAGATATGATTCTTTATTTTTGCTGAGGCTTAGGTACAAAGATTTCAACCAGAAATCCTGATTTTATAAGACAGGATAAAGTACAGGTAGAAAAAAAAGACAGTGCTAAATTATTAGTTAAGGCAATTAACTAATTTGGTGAAACATTAAAGCACATCTCTGTTCTCCAGAATATTTGAGAGGTGTATATTAGATTGTAATAGTATTTGAAACAAAATAAAACAAGCACATAATGATTGAGAGCTGTTACCACAATCTTACTGACTTAGCATTGTGAAAGTAATTACTGCATCTGACACATTTTATTTAGCCATGACAGAACTGAACTTTATTAAAAGCTACAACTCTTAATATAATTTCCATCCTTCTTGATTTTTTGGAGATAAAGGTATGTTAAGCACATTTCTTTCAAATACTCTCTGCAATCAGTAACAAATGTTACGGATTATACTACTAGGAGACAGTAATAAGAGATTTCTGCTCATTAATTGCAACAAATATTTCAGAGCCTTAGAAAGCTTTCTGAATTTTCTATTATATTTTACTACACAGAGTAACTACTAACACAATACAGAAGAAAATATCAGCTACAAGAGGAAGCATTTGTTTTCATCTGTAAGTACTTTCCACAAGAGTGGAAAGAAATGAAAATTGTTAAACATCTTCTAGGATACTACATGCTGTTTAAAACAATGACAATATATTTGGGAATCAGGTTTTGCAAGATGTATCCACTCCTCCATTAAAATTAAAGATTTAAAGGATGGCTTCAACTTTCTCTGTTCTTAATTGTAGAAACTTTGGACATCTTTGACTGTTGTTTTGCACTCTATTTTTATGCCAAATACAGAAAATGCCATTTAAACATAATTAAGAACTTTTTCCAGGCAAGGGTGGTCAGACACTGGAACAGGTTTCCCAGAGAGGTTGTGAGATCTCCATCTTTGGTGATGTTCAACCTTAACTGACATGGTCCTGAGCAACCTTCTGTAGTTGACTCAGATTTGAGTCAATAGAGGTTAGACTAGATGATTTCAAAAGGTGCCTTCCAACATGAGTCATTCTGTGGTTCTTCTAAACACCACCTTCCCTGAGATACATACGTTATGAAATTATCCACCATATGACTTATGGAAAAAAAAAAAAAAAGTCCTTAGAACTTGTTTTCTCATCTAACAGAAGATGTAATTAGCAATATTTTAAAACCCAGTTTGTTTTGTTTTGTTGTTGTTGTTTTCTTTTTTTTTTTTAAAGAAGAAGTTCTAAACTATGTATGTTTTAAGTCTCCTTTTTTGCACCATCATTCTTAATTTCTTCAATATGGCATAGCCTCATGCTGAAGGTATGGCTTGGTGATGGCCATCTAAAGCACCAAGTCCTCCCATACCCTTTCAGACTGTGAAGAATGGAATGGACCTTTATTATCCTAACAGTGTTCTTTGTATTGATTGTAAAAGTTATTTCATGTGTATCTGCAGCATATCATAGATTTAATCACAGATGAATATGCTGTGGAAAATCTATATAGGTTGTAGGTACCAAGGTCTCAGAATATTTGCAGTGAGAGCTGTGAGAGCTGCCAAGGGAGTTTCTGTTCCTCTATCCAAGGGACTAACTCTTCTTATTGGAGGAGAGCTGGCAAGACTGTACACTGTCCTTGAACAGGACGGTATAATTCATAGCCAAGAATGAGGCGGCTGAAGATGAGGAAGGCCAAGTGGGCTAGGGAGGCGCACGACCCCCATACTGGGGGGCCACATACTGGCCATATGTGCCAGGACTCGGGGGCTCTATAAAAGCTGGACTCAGGAATGGATGAGCTGAGCTGCATGTATCCTGCCATTGAGATCATGTTGTCTCTGTGGGGACGCCCGTTAAGCATGAGTGCCGACCAGCTCCTCTGCACCTGGGGACTATACATTTGCCTGGTCTGTTTCTTAAGGTAATTTAGGGTAATTAACGCTGCTTTGCTTACTTCACAGGAATAATAGTTTTGCTTGCTTCATAGGAATAATAGTGGTATGGAACACAAACAATAAGCAAGCCCTGATAATTAATGATAATTTCATGTGGTGATTGAATACACGGATCCTTGACACCCTACTACAAGGTCCTGCTAGTGTCAGAGGGAACTATTTCTTTGAGTAAGCTAGCTATCTTAAACTAAACTTTCTGTATCCCATGGTGTGGCATGTTGCTTCCTAGGATATCCACCATCTGTGACTGAATTATTTGCAGGGAATCTTTTGTCCTTGTATGAGACAGCTTGGAGCAGTATCTGTACTCTGAAAACTCCAAGATGGCAGGAAACAAACACTTTTTTTTTTTTAAACAGATTAAATTCATCAGACAGGTATATCGGGGATTCAGTGTAAAATCTGTTTTAAGCTCTAAGCATGTGACTGGCAGTTGGAAGAAACTAAGGCACTTTAGAAGGAAGTGCTGCTGTTCTTTGCCTGTTGTCTTTCCTCTGAAGTCTAGCCTGACTTTTACAAGTAGGACTTATGCTGGGAGGGAATAGTGATCACTCCACATTCAAGGCAATGAGTAAATCCTCAGGGGAGCTCAGGAACATATGTGAAACCAATTGCTGTGTCTCCTTTTGAAAGGTTACAGAATGCATTCCTCTAACACCCTGTCATTTTCTGTTCTGTTTACTAACATAGAAACAAGCATGGGACTCAGCTGCTCCCTTTCAAGCCCATCCCTCTCTCTTCACCTTACGCTTTCCACCCCTTCTGAGTACATCACAGCTTTAGAGTTTGTGACAGCACTTTGCTTAAGGCAGTTGTTACTAGGAGGCTTTCTTCTGTACTCACAGCTTGGTGAGACTATATATGTAATATCTTTACCCTGTGCAAAAAAAAAAATAAAATTTAGATGTGATATGACAAAGAAAAATATCAAATTAAGTGCACATGTAAAAATATTAGTTATATTGAGAATAATATCAGTTTAATAACACAAAATATGTTTCTCCCCTCTGACTGGAAATGCTGAGCGAGCAACCAATTGCTCATCTACTTTGTCAAAATAAAATTATAACCCAAAATTCTGTTATGTACATTATTCTAGAAAACAAAACAACTTCAATCCATTAAACTAATGACTGGCTTTTTCTTGCTATTTTGACTCAATAGACCGTGAAACCCCATGGAAAAAGCTCTTTCCATAAATCACTTGTATTAGTACAAATAGATAAATGGTAAAAACCTCAGGAAAACCTAATGGGTTTAGCAACTTGTATCTAGAAAAAATGGTAATTGGTCAGCCTTTAAATTTACCTGTTCTTGAAAAAGTGAACTTTGTCTTTGGATATTTAATGAAAGTGGAAGATATGTTTATGACAAGAACTATAGTCTCTTAGAATATTGACTGAGAACTTAAAAAAGGAGACTGAAAATGCAGGTTTAGAAGACAAAAAAAAAAAAGTCATAAAAGAATTCAATTTAACAGCTCTGGTTAATTCTGAATTAAGTACCTATTTTTTCTTAAGTCTTCAATTAAAAAGTAACTCCATCTTCCTAGTTTTCTATAAGACCTACTTTATTTAAAACATAGGAACCTAGAAATTGTCAATAGCAGGGACAATGTGGACTACAGCAGGTGGTAAAATAGTTGACTGGTTACTAACTTAAAAGTTCCAGTTTTGCAATAAAAAAAAAAGGGAGAATAAGAAATAATTTTTCTGATTATCCTAATTACAAGACAGCAAGTATATAAAATTAAAAGAGAACAAAAGCATTATTCAAGGCACTTTGAGCATTCTCAGATTTCAAAGCAGTACTCACTACTCAATGAATATTACTCTTCAAATGTGGCCATCTTTCTGGCATCTTAGCTTAGACCACTGAAACCAGAGCTTTGAATTTCATAGATGAAAATGAAAGGCCATATAGATAGATAAGGCAAATACGAACATAATTCTTGTGTCCTCGCTAATTTTTTTAAACAAGATTTATTTAGGATCAGCTTACTGTTTTCTTATTTACAATGCTTAACCTTGTGTTCTTTCATATTCATAAAACATATTATTTTAGGCACATCATTGAGGTTCTTGTCACAAATGTCATGACATTTGTCCTCTAGGCTGATTTCTATTCTCTTCCCTCATTAACATTCCTACTTGGCTACCGCCCGTGGTATTCTTTTTATTCTTGTGCCAAATCATGACACCTGGTCACAGTAACCTTTCAAACAGTTTAGGACTCAGAATTCCCTAGGTTTAGGATAATTTTAATATGCAGTTAAAGCTATGTATGTTTGGACAAATGCCCAGATGTTTAATGAGGTTCCATTCTCATTTAAAATTTTAAAAATACGAACCAAATAAGATAATATTTACTCATATTTGATTCTTCAAGAGACATATGCACAATTACGCTGAAGACACACAAGCAGAAATACAAAAGAGATGCCAGGACAGGAGGGACACCAGAAAATGAGAAACATTGAAGAAAAGCAAAACAGCTACCCAGAGCAGGGTAACATCAGCAAAAGCAGGTGCCCCAAGCAGGGACAGTAAGGCAACTCAGGAGGAGGTATGTCCCCAAAGGGACTGCAGCTGATGGAGGAACCCACAGTGCACTGACCTCTAACTCCTGCACTGCCTGTCATCTTATCAAAGGGACTGGATATAACATTTCTGGGGAATTGGAGACTAGGAAGTGGGGAGGAAAGGTGGTTTGACTAGCTTGTTTTTTATTATTATTATCTGTTTCCTTATTATTTTCAAAAACAGAAGCAGGAACCAAATTTTGCTAATTGGTGAGTAAATTGATTGACCTTCCCTGACTTGAAATGTTTGGAGTTTTTTGGCTCAGGAAGCCTTCAGACTTTCTGAAATAAAAAGTGTGAAAATTTAGAAACTGATGTAATACTTCCTTTTCTGGAAAAAGTGGTTTAGGGATGATTACAATATCCTATTTATTACCCATTATACAAATAACATATCAATATGTTAATATTAATTGTGAAGAATTTTTTTAAATGCATAAAAGTAGGATCACTAGATCATTATTTTAGATTATTTTAGATTATTAATGTAATTAATATAATGGAGTCACTGACCATAATCCCTAATTAAACATTATTTTCATTTTTCAGCAAATCACGTTTTTATTGTACAACACCCTCTAAGTCTTTATCTCATCTGTTGGGTTGCATATTTTTTCTGCAAATTATAAACTCTCTCTTTCACCATGGAATTATTTTTGAATATATAAAAATAAATCAGCAAATGAATTAACAATACTTAAAAAGCAGACACTTTCAAAGGTAATAAAATGTTCTGTTGTTTAGCGTGCAGTTTTCCCACAAATATACCTTGTAGCAAAATGATAGAATCACCAAATTCTTTGGCCAGTGAGTTCAAAAGGAAGTAGGATTCTTTTTACTCTAATCTGTGTTTACTCTAATCCCCTCTATTTATCCTATGAACATATGCCTTCATCTAACTTTTCTGCAATTAGATGTTTTTTTAATGTGCTTGACCTCTCTTTATTCCTGTATATGGTTACCTTTGAATTTCTTTTAAAATTTGGCTTTACGTCTGCATTTTCTGAATATATCAGCCTCTTTCTGTACTGCTATTTTAGTGTCTACTGAATAATCCACAGTTCTAACTCCAAGAAGCAGTTTTACATGTGTTTTCAGAGACAAAAGCAAAATCTGCCAGTAGATTATAAATATAATGTCTACTCTGAAAGACATTGACAGATAATAGGTACTTTATGTGAACAAGCCCTGTGATAAATCTTCTCAAAGAGGGGTCAAGGGGTCAAGGAATCTCTTGATTAAAGTCAATAAAGCAGAATGATGCCTGAAAAATGCTTGGGTTTTTTTGTTTGTTTGTTTTGTTGGTTTTGTTTGTTTTTATATGCAGACTATTATTGTAGAGTTTTTTATTTTTGTTCATCTTAAAGAGCGATTAGAGGTGAAGATCTCTGCGCTAAACAAATCATGACATTATGAAAGTAACTTTTGAAAGTGGATAAACAGGTATGGCAGCTACAACAGCTTGCTTATCTGTAGCAAAATGGTGACTCAGATCTCTGACAAGCTCGATTTCTTTACCCTTCTTCTTCTTGACATGTGTGTCAAAGAACACATAAAAAAGTGAATATCAAAATATGTTAAAGTACATTAAAACAATAAGTAAATAATATGGCATACAAAGTGAATGTAGTACCTAATACATTAGATGTACTACAAAGTTATTAAGAAAATCCCTCTATCTACTCTCTTCAATATATCTAAAACTGTTGTACCTTTATTCCTTCACCTATTGCTGTTGTAATTCTTCTTATTTGCAGATACAGTTACTGTTATTATTTTCTATGCTTATTCTACAAATAGTAATTCAATTTGATCTGGATTTAGTAATTGGTTTTGGTCATTACAAAACAGCGTTCTGTGAAAGTAAGCGTTCCCCCCTTGTTCCCGCCGCTGCTCGTGGTGCGAGGCAGCTGCCGCTGTGGCCGCTTTTAAATTTTTCTGCGGATCACGGGCACACCCCCTGCAAGCTCAGACTTCAGCTCCTTCACGAGATTCCCACTCAGTGTCACTCGGGTGTCCCCGCTCTCTCGCGCTTTCACCGGCTCCAGGAAGCCTGGTCCCCTTCCAGTGTATGTCTGTCAGTAATTCAAAGAAACAGTTGTCCTTGCTGCCGGTACCGCTGTCTCTCTCCGCACTGACGTGTAGTCAGAGTTTCCTCGGAGTTTTCCAATCTTTCTGTAATTTTAGTTTTTTCTTATGAATTTTCTGCACTTTTTTGTCTTTTTAGCACTTTAAAATAGTCTATGTAAAACGAAAGCTGTTTCACTTGTATTTATTTATATACACATAAATATACAAACATTGAATAACAATCACATAAATTATGATTTAAACTTAAACCAGCATTAAATTTCAGAGACAAACAACTTAAAATTAACATCAGTGACACTAACACCACTGAATTTCACATAGTGATAAAACTTTTATAAACTTCAGTTTTGTTCTTTAGATACACATATTAATATAGAATCACCTGTCATATTCATATTTCTACTGGTAATAATTTTAGTTTGAGAATAATTTTAGCATTTGGCTATCCATAAAATCATCAATCTCATGCTTCACATTTTCTGTGGATCATTTTTCTGCCGTTAAACATTTTTAGTGCTTCTAACATGTAATTACTACCTTATCTTTGGATAAGGATGGAAAGTGATATAACATCAATATATGTATCTATATACAAAGCTTTGATATTCTAGCAGGAGTATTTCCAGAGAAGTAAATTTCTAGTAATTATAATATTCACCCATTAAAAAATTCAGCGGAAGATAGGCAGCTCAAGATCAGTTCAACCTCTGTATAAAAGTAATTTTTAAATAAGATGTTCCATTCAGCTGTTTTTCAACTGTCCTGCTGCTGTCATGACTAAGCATCAAGTGACTCAGCATCTCCGTGTCATCATCCTGTGCTAAGGCAAAATTACTTAGAAAGGAGCCATAGTTTCAGTTTCTTAGTCAAATGCACAATGAAAAAAATACATTTGTATTTTGAGAATCAGATAAAGCACAGAATAATTTTAAATAATGCTATACAGTCTGGCAGGGAAAAAAAAATCTACACTTGAAGTGATCCCTAATGACTGACACACTGCTGGAGCACAGTAAGGAATTCTGCAAACATTGATAACATAGAGGTCTTTTGTCTGTCACTGTTTTGCTTAACCTATCACATATGTAAGGTAATTGAGAAATGTTTATAGATTTTTTTTTTTGTTATCAAGTATTTTCCTCTGTAGATAGTAACTACAGTATCTCTCAAAGTGATCTATGTATTCATTAGGATAGCACCAATTGTTAATCTAAATTTTATCTTCATGAAGATTTCTGACCTTGTTCTTCAAGAGAAAGTTTTGATTAACTATCTAGTTTCTGTGGACTTTCCCTGAGTTCATAATCTATGTTTTTATGAAACTGATTTATACATTTATGCTCATGCTTTCAGCTACTGTTCCTTGTTTACTGATGTGACATTGTAAATAAATTGAGCAAGAAATCATCTCAAACAAACTGAGCAGGAGTCATCTCAATAAATGAGACAATTGCACCTTAGTTAATGAGCACATGCTTTTTCTTTAACCAGTGATGAGGAAAAAAAATAACAGAAACGACAATAAAATATATGCCCAAACCACCACATTTATTTTTTTTTTAAACCCCACCTATTTATTGCCTATTTTAGTCACTTAAATGAATGGAGAGATACTCCTATTTTTATTTTTTTTTTCTGTTGTATCCATTGAAGAGATACAGCACGGTCAGAACAAAAGGAACACTACGATATGCTTTGAGACTGTGGACTCAAGAATAGTCTTAATTTGATTAATATAGACAAACTCAAATATTCGGTTTAGAATCAATTAAAATTTTCAGTAATTTTCAATAATTTTAGGAGGAAAATATTTCACAAATATTTTGCTGTTAATTTGCAATAATATTTATGCCTCTCTCTTTTCATATACATACATATGTGTATCTGTATATTTGTACACACATATATTTATATATACACATATATTTAGCTTTTAAGGCAGGAATGATAACATGTACAATTCACTACAGCTGCTCATGTTTCCAAATACTCCAAGTTACACATTTGATAATATGCATTAATTTTTACAGAACAGGAATATTCTGCCAGATATATGCTTTTTATTTCACTCTTAATAATTTCGTTGGAAAGTATAAAATTATTTTTTTGCAACATATTATTATGGAAACAGTTTCCTAATGTAAAAATACAAAGAAATATTTAAAAATACATTTTTCAAAGCGATAACAATATAATAATTGGATTCAAATACAATATACATTTTTTGTCTGCTATGCATCTGTACAGGTAGAATTTCTTTCCCTCTTTCCACTTTTTATTATATTTGTTAATTATTCCTCAAAGTTAATGATTGACATTAGTTTATGCAAAATTAAGATACATTTTAGAAAATGCAATCTTTGGATATATTGATATTTGTCATAGTCAGTATCAGTTTTAAAAGTGTAAACTTTAAACATAAATGATGTTTCTGCTTCAGCAATACCATGCAGAACTTTTCTATGTTTCATATCTTAGATATGTTCCCAAATCAGAAACTTTATGTCCTAAGAAAAATCAAACTTGTTAACTACCTATTAGCAACACATTGCAAACCCTTTACATTAGAGAATGTAATTCAACTTTTGTAGAATTACATTTTCAGTAGTTTCTATTTGCATATTTTAAATCCTTGCTCAATCTAATTGTCAAATAAGATGAGATAATCCACAATTATGAATAATCGTAGTTAACTAGCCAAGAAGCACACCTCACTTCACTTTCACTGTTTCAATGTCACTATCAGCTCTCTGCACATGGAGAGTATTATTGCAGCTGTCATAGAATTAAATGAAATCTATCCAGCAACATCTGGCTCCACAGAAGAAAATATGAATAATTTCACCAGCTTTCCCCATGTCTGCCTGCTGTATTCTAATTATGATGTAATGGAGGACATCAGCATGCTGTGGACTTGGTGATTAACCCAGGGCAGCTGAGAAATAGGCCTAGTGATATGAACAAGTCACATAGATCAGCTCAATCAATTATCTTTTTCTGTTTCTCTCAAGGCTCTTAAATACAGCAGTGACCTTGTGATGGGAAACAGTAAGTTACACTAGAACCCATTTAGGAGGTCAGACATATCACAAAGCATTTCAGGAGCTAAATGCTTGTTTTTCCATTCAGTTATACAAAAAAGGAGTGTTATATATATACAATATATACACAGTGTGTATATATAGACACACACTTCATAAGCATTTATTTTTCTAATATATGTGTAAATCCTTGGCTTGTTCACTTATTCCTTTTATCAGTTGGCACATGCAGGCTTTCCTCCCTTGTTTGTTTCCTATTCTGCTTAAGCAACTGTCTGCAGGTGTGGATAAAGGCTATTGGATCTATTCTGTTACAGACAGAGAGTGTGGCCTTCTGAGGTGACAGGTTCTGCTGGCACTTTTTAAAACATGGGGAAATGGAATCCCTAAGACATATATGAAGGTGTGTTAAAAAAATGTACATTTTTTTTTTCCAAGTTAATATCTGAAATCAGGAATATTAATCTGCCTTGGACTGTCATAATATATTCACCAATTTAAGACACAAATCTATATTACAGTTACAGTTACCCTGAAAAGCTTTACTTGGTTTCCTATTTTCTTACTCATTAGAAGATGATACCAACATACCTTATTGTCCTTACTGTCAAGTCAACATCTTTTGAAAAAAAAGGGCCTAATAACTATCTGAAAGAATGAATGCGAATGCATGTGTTAAATTCTAGACAATCAGCTTCTGAAACATTTCACTTGTTATAATGTAAATCTCAGGTGGTAGCATAACATTCCTCTGGTGAGTTGACTTGGCAGATAATTTCAAAACTAAATCAAAAAGTAATAAAAATGCAAAAATATAATTTGACTATATCCAGAAATCTCATCTGAAAAAAATCTTCGTTTTTTTTCTATCATAAGAATACTCTTCAAATAATATTATACTTTCAATTCAAATATGTGAAGAGCAGTTGCATTTTCAAAGACTTCTATTCAATGCTCTGTTAATTTCAGTAGTAAATAGAGGATGAATCAGCTAATCACAGTCTGGTGCTTCACAGTGAAAGGTGAAAAAGTTTTGAAGCAAAAGTTTTGCCACAAAGAAGCTCTCTGGGAAAAGAACAGGAATCTTTGGTTTTCTCATTTCTAGCAATGCAACAATAACCAGTCTCATAAAAATTAGTATGAGATTTTAGTTGGGAAAGGAGCAGCTTGAGTTTGTTGAAAAGTGCTTATATTTATATCTGATCAGCAATATGGTTTCCTGTTTTGTGATCACAAATCTTTTCTCTGTCTCATTTTTCAGTGAAAAACCCTGCTGTTTACTTCCCACATATAGCAAGTGTTATGTCCCCCTAGGCTATAATATTAAACAACCCGACACACACTGGTTTCAGTTTCCTTGTTGGTGCTTTAGAATTAAATGTGTTTATTGGGTTTCCTCCAAGTTTTGGTAACAGAATGTCTTTGAGCTTTTTGCACATGATAGAATTAACATCTACATTTTTAAAGAGCAGATAGGACTCCAGAAGTGGAAAATTTAATGAACAGAATCACCAGTGTCAATGTATCCTTTATTAAGTGAACTTTGCTATTTATTCTGCTGAAGATACTACTATATTAAAAAAGCAGTGATATTTCCAGAAATGGCACGTCCTTCAAAAAAATGAAGCAGTGTATTTGTTTTATTTTATTTTATGTGTATTTTTTGTAATGTATCACCTTATACAGTACAATAAGTGTGAGCTGATTCCACCAAGAACAAAAGCTGGGGGGTGGAGGGGGAGAATTCTGAGCTGAAATATATATATTTAATGAAAATTTGTAATTTAATTAACTTAAGACTCATGCATCCCTCTCCTTCACCCCAACTGCCTCTTATACAACATTTTAAGAGGCAAAAGGAGAAAAAGATGTATCCTATGAAGAGTAATATGAGGCTGATGTTATTTAGCTGGCCTAGATAGTATTTGCTATGCTTAGTCCTCAGTGGCCCTGCTGCTAAGACAAGTCACCTGGAGTCAGAAGAATTGCAGCTGTCAGCCAGCACTTACTGAGTTCAGGTAAAATTATTTTGCCTACTAAAGGTAGTCCTTTGGTTTAGAGATGAGCATCATTTGGAATTTACACATATTCTTGCTGCATATATTCTTACCCCTTATCTATTTCCACAGCCTCCCACAAATTTAGTAACAAAGTGTGTTTGCAGCAGCTTTATAGTCTTCTGGAATAAGTTGCAGAAAATATGTGTATTATCAATAAATATACAACTCTTGATAATTTCGAGACCTGAATGTTAAGATATTGCTGAGTTAGGTTTGATATAAATAGTGGTTGATATTTTCTCAATAAGTTTAAAGAGTTTAAGAGATCACTTTTGTACTATCACAACTTTATGTAAGACCACATTTGCAAATGGAAGTCATATTTTCACTTCCAAAGAAATAAATACAGAATTGTGAAAATTTCCATTATTTCTACAGTAGCAAACTTAACAGATGGTACCTATTTATTTTAAATTAATTTACTGCATATTATGTCTCTTTAAAAATGTACTAACTGCAGGAAAAAGTGAGATTTCTTGTGTAGTCTGCTGCAACAGTAGTCATTTTCTGGAACAAGGTGGCAATAGTTCAGAGAAATAATATTCTTAGTGAGAGAAAATGATGGAAGGAAGTGTGGTGGAAACTGAAAAAGAGAAAGATCAAGAAAGGAATCTTAACACGGGACGAAACTGATAGATTTCTAAGAAGAGCAGAAACACAGACAGACCTCCAGTGTAACTTTATAAGCTCTTTTATGTCTGTTCTGTTCTAATGGTGAATTTGCTCTATTATCTTATTTTGTGTTTTAAATAATAAATAGCTGTAGATTTGTTTGTTTCATTGATTTTGTTTTGTTTGTGGTTTTGTTGTTGTTGTTGTTTATTTTATGTGTGTGTGTGTGAGGTGAGCTTTATAAGGGAAAGGTAAAGAAAAGTCTACTTAACAATCTGGCCAATTCAGTTAATTTAACAATGAAACTATTATACTTTACTCCCTCACAATTGATTTGTTCACATGATACTTATGGACTTCAGAAATCTTTAAGAGAACTATAACATTGCAAAAACCATGGTTATCAAATATGCAAGAAAAAATAAGCATATGAGGAAAAAATATGTTTTTATACCAACAGTAGGCAGTCAGGTGTTGGTAAAACTCAGTCATTAACTTATAGCCGTAGTAATCTTCAGAACAGTTGAGTTATAATAGTCCTCATTCAGCTGTCACTGTTGGCTGAAACACTCCTGTGTATCTGATCTACTTCAGTACAGGGATGCACTGTGCTATCTCCATCTCAGTGCCAGTGACTTGGTCTGCTGAAATAGGAGAATAAACTAAAGGTTTTCACTGGTTTATTAGGACATAATAGCAGTCTTTCAAAGAGGAGTGTTAACTCCAGTGTTAGTCCCATTATTTTAGGGTTTAAAAGTAGTTTGCCTGTTTCCAAGAGAAATCAATATTACTCCTTAAAAGTAAAAAACAAAGTGATACCCCCATTATTATTTCTATGTCATCTGCACTCTCACTAATCATTTTCCCCATGTTCTAATGCTGTCATTCATTTAGCACTTCTTCGTTACTTCTTTACATCACTGTCTACTGCTCTTGATCTACATTTTAATATAGATCTGTGGGGTCTTAGAGCACCTGCTGTCTTCAAGGATATGAATATTCATATGCAGACCTGGAATCTCAAGGACGTAAATGCAGTTAAATAAAAATCAAATTTCAACCTTTCTGTAACCTCGTCTATGTATCGGACATCTCGCTGAATAACTTACCCTGGCACTCCTATATTATCTGGGGAATTGAGCTATCATAGAAAAGCTCCAGCTGAGATCCCTATGTGCTGCTGTCATAAAATTTGTGATCTGCCTATGATTTGTTTACCTGTTTTATTACAAAGAAAGACTATTGCTAAGTACACAGAAAGCAGTACTGAAAAAGGATTATGCCAATCCTACAGTTGCCATAGACAAAAGAGTTGATTTGTGTTTTATTCTTAAGAATATTCAGAACTGTTAGTTGAAATACCTAATTGTCTTGGTTGTTGAGGTATCAAGTGTTGTAAAATCACCACAGAACTGAACCACAACCAAACTTCATGGGAAAATGTGTGATGTATGATAGCAACAATTTGTAGTTTGATGCCTTGAGTTTACTAACATTTTTAACATATTCTTATTAAGAATTGTTACATGCAGTATCTGTAGTTGATGCTTTAAACAAAATCAAAAGACTTGAATTGAGGATGACAGGTCACAGTAAGATTATAGAACAATGTAAAATGCAGATAGAAGAGCTATGATGAATCAGATATTAAGATAATTTTAAAAAGCTGTGAAGATCCTTGAATGCATCCAGAGGAGGGTAACAAGACTGGTGAAAGGGCTAGAAGGAGTCAGGAGTGGTTGAGGACTTTTGGTTTCTCTAGTTTGGAGAAAAGGAGCCTGAGGGGTGACCTGATCTCATTAATCTCTACAGCTTAATGAGAAGGGGACGTGGACAGGAAGAATGTTATATACATTAGAAAGGACATAAATAATAAAGATATGAAGAGCAAGATGTGAAAGAAAATGTCATTGTAGTAAAATAATTCCATTTTAGAAATGTTAAGAAATTGAAAAAAAAAAAAAAAAAAAAAAAAAAAACAAAAAAACCCAGCACAAAAAAAGNAAAAAACCACCAAAAAACCAAGCCAAAAAAACACAAAACAAAACCCCATAAAGATGCATTCATAGAAAAAAAGTTATGTTATTTTCAATCTGAGATGTTTTGTACTGTGAAAAATTTTATCCCATTCCCTTATCTGAAACCTATCTAAAAACAGTTTCAGGGCATTTTAAAATGAACTTTCTCATTGTATTTACGGACTATATTTTATACACTTTGAGATATTCTCTAAATCAGATTAACCTAAATAGGCAGCTTTCATATGCATTATGTTGAAAAGCTTCAGCTTTCAGCTTTCAGCTAAAATAAGACAATTTTTTTCAAATAATATCAGGGAAAAAATGAGGTATATTATAAGCAATAATTAAATTTACAGGGAAGAGGAAGATTCAATTTTCTGTAATTGTTCTTTAACCTGTGTTTCAGGCTGCTAACATTTCTAAGCTTTTCAGCAAAAACATTTATAACCAAAACTAAAATCTGACCTTTCATCTACATTTGTCAAAACAAGCTGTGATTTAATTTTATTCTAAACGAGGTGAAAATAATTCATAACTATAACATCTTTGCTAAAATTTTGCTTATACCAAAACAAAAGCTATGTTCATTCTTAAAAATAAATAGCTTAATATTATTAAATCACTTACAGTTGCAAATAATTTTAATCATAATCAAGATTATTTTACCATTTGAAATATATGTTAAATACAGAGAAATTTATAAAATATTTCTTGAGAATGGACTGAAAACTAGATTATTAAATTTCTGATTTCTTGATATGTTTGTACATATGTTTTAAAGATCTGGAGTATGTTTGTGTGTATTTATATTTCAGCAAAATCACTAATAGTAAGGCTACACATACCATTTTTCATACTGAAATTTCTTTCAAGAAGAAATTTTCTTCATGTTTATTTTTAACTCAAAAACCATATTCCAAAATATTGTTGGAAAGACTACTAATATATTTTAATATCAAATGAAAAGGAATTAATTTTTAAGTCAATCACAGACTTCTCAGTAAGAGAATTCCTGACTTAAATTACAGTCTGTGTTGATTTAAAATTCAGTATTGTGAAAGACACTGTCATTACTAATTACAACAACTCACAGTAACCCAAAACTTAACGCAGATAAATACTGGCCACCAGAAATCAGCTGACACCAGTCAAAATTTTGCTGTGCAAAATGATTACTTTTGGCCAATGCATGTTTGACTATGACAAATACAAAGAACTACAAAGGAAAAGGCTTAAAAAAAAAAAAAATTGGGAGGGGAAGCCTTCTGGAGAAAGTGTATTTGGAGAAAGGCTTTTTTAAGCATTTTGCTTAACTGATACTTTTTGCCAAACCTCTAAATTGCATTGTCTCATTATTATTTTTATTATTATTATTATTATGACAAAGCATGATGTATGTTGTTTGAATGATGCAATGATACTAAGGTCTTATGTATTCCAATGAAATGTTAAAGCACGGGATGCTTCATAAACACAAAACTGTATTGCAAATGACAGAGGCAAGTGTCTGCACTGGAATCTGCTAGGTTTTGTAATTTCTTGCTAGATCAATCTTCAGAAATCAGAGCTACTTTACTGTTTATGTCTCTGGGTATCAGAGTAAGACAAGACTTTCAGCTATGTCACCTTCCACAGCTCCTACATACTGGTTCTTGAATACAAGCTTTATTTATTAGTGATCATGGGGCTGACAGGAAAGCCAAGACCCTGGAGTGCATTGAGTTGTTCAGGTAAGTTTGAAAGCAGACTCTGAGACACCAAACTCTATTGAAAATCTTTGTATTTGAATCTTCACACATCAGGCATTTTAAAAATTGTATTTATATGGTTTTGTAATACTTTGAATGTATTAAATGGTTTAAAGTAAAATATATACATAATAGTAGATTCTGTATTTGTGTAAATGCAGATTCTTTTCATAATTAGGTGTTGTCCTGAACTGTGTAATACTTCTCTGTATTTGATCCTTCAATGATTCATGTAAGATTCTGTAAAATTGAAAAATCTGTTATGAAATATCTAACTAATCTGTAGCCCTGGAGATTTAGTTTGTCCTGCTGTCTTATGAGGACATAGCACAATTCCAAAATCTTGCTGTTAATTCAAATATGAAATGGCATTTTGACTTTATATGTATTCTATCTTTACTTCTTTGATTTCATTATTATGGATTTTTTTAACTGTTTAACACCATTCAAGTTTCTAAATTAATTATATTTTCTCTGATTTATATTTCTGTGTGATGCAGGATTTAATGCTCTTCAGCAGACAAAATGCTTGACTATTTTTCCAAACTTCCTTGAATAAGAACTTTTTTAAACATGTTCCCAGGTGCACTTAGTTGAACCAGATTAATGTTAGCACTCCATTCTGTGGTAAAAAAAAAAAGAGGCACCACAAAAAAGTTCAGTAATTGACAATCTTTCCTAGCAGTGGAATGTCACATATAAACATCATGTTCTGAAACTACTTTTGTGTGTAGAAAATGTAAAAAGTTTTCTGGAATACATATATAAAAAGAATAAAATATAATAAATAAAATGTTGTTATCCTTAAGCAAAGTACAATGCTTCTTCTGCATGGCAACAGTTCAACATTATTAACTGAAATATTGTAAACAAAACATGTCAAGAAAATTACTGCTTATTTACAACCAAGTTCAAATTATAACTGTTCAACATCTTTCTCATTAAAACAAAAGTAAACTCTAAAGCAGATTTTTCCTGGTACGACATTGCTGAAATATTTGTGACATAAAACTTCTACCAGATGACTTGTTTACATCTGTTCAGTCACACAAATGTCTGGAAAGAGCCAGTTCGTACTGCTAAATGAAACTATAATCTGTTATTGATGATGGCTCTCAAAGATATCTCTTTTTAGTTGTTCAACATGAAGACAAAACTAACAAAAGCAAGTATCTTTTCTTGTCAATCTGTTAATGGCATTGTATTATATGAAGTAAAATTTAATTTCCAATTCCAAGTTTAAAAAAACTATATTTTTTTTAATCTTAAGCCATGTTTGAATATGGCATATTCAGTAATTCCCACTTTATAGTGGCTTCTATTAAAAAAAGAATAGTTATACCCATTTTACTTGATATGTGGCTTGTGAACCTCATAGGAAAGTTTCTTCTTAGCTAAAGCCTTTGACATCATTTCCAACAGCTTTCTTCTGGAGAAACTGTCTGCTCGTACCTTGGACAGGTATACTCTTTGCTGGATTAAAAACTGGACAAGCCTAGAGTGGTGATGAATGAAGCTAAATCCAGTTGGTAGCCAGTTACAGGTGGTGTTCTCAGGGTTCAGTACTGGGGACAGTTGTCTTTAATATCTTTATCAATGATCTGGATGAGATCACCAAATGTACCCTCAGTAAGTTTGCCGATGATGCCTAGTTGGGTGGAAGTGTTGATTTGCCCAAGGGTACAGAGGGATCTGGACAGGCTGGATCAATGGGTCAAGGCCATCTGTTTGAGATTCAAGAAGATCAAGTGGCAGGTCCTGCCCTTGGCTTACAACAACCTCATGCATTGCTATAGCCTTGGGGAAGAGTTTCTGGAAAGCTGCTTGGCAGAAAAGGATCTGGGGGATAGCCAGCTGAACATGAGGCAGCAGTGTGCTCAGGTGGCAAGAAGGCCAACAGCATCCTATACTGTATCAAAAATAGTGTGTCCAGCAGAACTAGGGAAGTGATTTTCCCCCTTTACTTGCCACTGGTGATGCTGTATCTTGAATAATGTGTTCAGTTTTGGGCCCCTCACTACATGAAGGATGTTGACATTCTGGAGCATATCCAAAGAAGAGCAATGAAGCTGGTGGAGGGTCTTGAGGACAAGTTTGATAAGGAGCAGTTGAAGGAACTGGGGTCATTTAGTCAGGAGAAAAGGAGACTCAGGGGAGATCTTATCACTCTACAACTGACTGAGAGGAGGTTGTAGGGAGGTTGGTGTCTTTATCTTCTCTGCTGTAACAAGCAACAGGATAAGGGGAAATGGGCTCAAGTTGTGCCAGGGGAGGACTTTAGAAAAATTTTCTTCAATAAAACAGTTGTCAAGCACTGGAACAGTCTGCCCAGGGAAGTGGTGGGGTCACCATCCCTGGAGCTATTTAAAAGATGTGCAGATGTGGTGCTCTGGGACATGGTTTAGTGGTGAGCCTGCCAGTATTAGGTTTACAGTTGGTCTCAGTGGTCTTAAAGACTTTTTCCAACCTAAATGTTTATATGATTCATGATAGTTGTATGAACAACAGATACTGATTAGCAGAGTTTACTAATCACTTTGAGAATGAAGAGGATATCAGAACTTGTCCATGAGGATACATGTGTTAGTACAGAGATTGTCAGGAATCAGAATTATGAAATGCAAAGCGTCATTTATGGGATATCCTAAGTGAGTGTTCTCTATGGGGTATGATGACCTGAACTGATTACATTGCTCAGGAAGCTAAAGCCATCTTTAGAAAGCAAATGGTAAGAAGAAAATGGTACATGAATAAAAGCCTTTATATAACGCCAGGATAATCTAGTTGTTTGGAACACTTAATAATTATTTTGTCTTGATTTTTTAAGAATAATATTAACATATGATAAAAAGAAGTGAGTATAGACTAATAAGAACAGGGAAGAAAAAAGGAACCTTCTGACCTTACTGTAGTATAACTTTTGAAAGAGAACTTGAAAAAAAAAGTTCCATAAAACAACCAAACTTTATTAGTGTTATCTTTACAAATCTTGAGGATCTTCATATCATGCATCATATTTGGTGCTTCCTGACAAGTAAAGAATTCCCCCACCTCCTGAATTTTAAAACCTCTTTTAAAACTTTTTGAAAGAGCTCCATAAAAATATCTTTAATTTACAATATTAAATCCTAGAAAGAAGTTGGAAACTGTTTCCAAACCAGTATTCTGAGGAATTTTCAGGTTTGACTTCAGTACTGCAACAACTGATTTCCTCAAACTGTGACAGGCTTGAGGCCATGACCACTTCCCTGGGGAGCCTGTTCTGATAATTTTTGGTGATGTTTGAAACCAAGTGTGTCCTTACAGAACATAATTTTAAGTCCAGCAACTTATTTCCTACTTCCTTAAACATAAGTTCTCCTTTCAGGAACTGCCTTTTCCTTCTTATGCCTTTGTCTGTCATACCTAACAAAAAAATAAACCTCTTAGTTACATCTACAGTTGCACTGAAGTAATATCTTAGTGTTCCCTTAAGTAATCTTCAGAAATAATACTTTCTTGGTATTTCATTGTAAAAAATTTCCAAGATTTTAATTTTTCATGGATTTCCTCTGAACTTTTCTCAGTTTTCCAGTATCCAGAAGCAAGCACTTTTGAGGAAGCATTCTTATTCCTCAACTATGACTTACATTTTCTTTCTCATGCATTTTAGGTATTATTGTATATTTGGCTCTGGGTATGCTGAAACAGTGAGAATGGTAAGACCAAGTCAATGAAAGAGATCGAGAAAAGTTCTTAACATTGCCTAAAAAATTCCAGTAGACTTAATTCAGAATAAAAGGGGGCTCAGAGTGTTGAACATTTTAGAAAATCTAGCTCCTTTCCTTTTAAATATTAACTTCTTAGTGGATATGAATAGTCTTACAGCTATGTCAAATGCAGAAGTTACTGTAAGAACTGTTTCTTCATGTACTCTTACAAATCTTTCAGGAATATAAGAGATTTCCCTGACTTATGCTGCTTTAAGTCTCTGGATAAAATATCAAATAAAATAAGAAGATACAGTTTATTAAAGATTGAGGAAGGCTATAAAATTTGATTTACTGTAAATAATTTATGGTGTCCCTTTGCAGCACTGTGAAATCCTTTTTAGCAGTTCCAGCTTTTGGTTATAAATACGCATGTAATGAATACAGAACAGGATTATTTTACACAGACAGCAAGTTTTCTAACTGATTGAACATATGTACCAGTGATATGTGTATATTGAGATGTAGCAAACATTCTACTTGAATGTGATGAAATGAAGCAACAAAAAAGTTAGGATGAAACTGAAAATAGTGGTATATTAAGTTCTGCAAAAGCCCATAATTATGAATTAATTGCAGAGTTTCTTAGTTCTGAAAAATCTCAAGTATTCTTTATATTATGTGTATTTTCAAGACATTTTACTTTGTAATTTTTTTTTTTTTACAACCTAAGATACTCTAATCTTTGCATATTAAAAATAAAAACAACAACAAAAAACCCTTTATAAATAAATGGAAAAAGTCTAGTTTGTATTTGATTTTCTAGTCAGTGTTCAGCTACTGAAAATCACAAAATTATTGTAAGGTTCAGAAATAATGGCCTGGTTTTGTAAGATGCCCACCGTATTTTTAGACAGCAATGAAAAACAATGTAAAATATACTAACAATTTAAGTACATAGAATCATAGAATAGAATCATAGAATAGATTGGGTTGGAAAAGACCTCCAAGATCATCGAGTCCAACCCCTGATCCAACTCCATATTCGAATACCAGTAGAAACTAGAAATTCTGGATGTACTGCTAAAAAAAAAAGAATGCTAGCTTCACTGCCTTCTGTGGCCTTAGTGTGTGATGCTATTTATGCCTTTCAGGTTTGTATGTATGAAAGGCAGAGATCACACTGGGGAACATATGCACAATAAAAAGGGAGTAGATTAGTAAACATGTGATAAGATTAGAGTAGTAGGAAAAGAAAAACACTAGAAATGTGAAAAAGGGGTTTTAAATCCCTTAAAGGGAACTATATGAAAATGCAGATGTGAAAAATGTGTGGTATCATCAAAATATGTACTATATATATCTCAATAAATATACATATACATATAATATGTATCGCAACAATATGAACTGTAGCATAAGAGCAACAACAACAAAAAAAATCTGTACCTAAATTCTGTTGTCAGTGCTTGAATTAAGATGTGTGTGAATCCCATTTTCCCTTTTCTTAATCTTCTGGAAGCTGAGGGAAGTGAAGAGCAATTTTCATTCTTAGAACATAGGTCCTCTTGGGAAATTTCTTAGTAATACAAAATATTGCCATACAGAAATTATTCATATAGTGTTTAAAATGCTTATATAAACAATACTGATGTTCAGTACAGCTGCCAGTGCTGAAGCAGCCTTGAAAGAAGTTTCTAAAACAGTATTAGTACTGATGGAGAAAAGTTACTGTAGACCCTTAATGACACATATGGTTGTCAGAAATTTAGATTTGTCAGACAAAGCAGAGCTTCACATATAAAGATCAGGAGCATAATAGAGATTTTTAGTTCTTACACAAGCATTTGTGACTAGTGAAAGATGCTTTGCAGCTCAAGACTTTGCTGCTTTACAATCATTAGAAATTCCACCTGAAGCATGAAAAATATTAAAAAGCAGCATTTACATTTAATGATTACTAATTTAGGCAGATGTTCTGAATCATCCTCTTGAGGATCCTTATCATACTCCGGTATCTAAGTTAGGTGCCTGCTGTTCAGTTATGTTTTTTTTTTTTTCAAAATTTCAGATATGTGCCAACAATAGGTAAGCAGTTGTTATGAATGAAGAATTAGCACACTGACCTGCTATATTTTTACAGAGTTTTTTCCTTCACCTTAGGCTTCCCTAGACTGATCTGTGCTGGAGGCATTCTCAGAGCAGTGGTACACAATCTAGAAGATGTATTGTGATAAAATCTACCATACACCTGCAGCAACAAAACCTTCATAAGATGAAGACTTGGTGATACCACCACTTCCCATTTGCACAAGGAAGGAGGAAACTTTTCTATCTTTTTCTGCTTTACCTAGATACAAACATACCTGCATGGGTACATATACTGGGGTGGATGTTTTCTCTTTCCTGGTCATCACAGTAACCCTCTCTCTCTGAAAGACATTCCATAAAACCCCTGTCCCTGAGGCTTAGTGGCCTGAGTGCTGAGGGGGCAAGGACCAGTTTGAATGTGGCTCAGCAGTATAATATTTGCTTCAATCTCTGAAAAAAATCCAAAGCTCAGAGACAAAGCTGTGGAAAAGAGACCAGAAATATAAAAAAGTTAACATTATGGGTAGTGGTAGGAGTTTTGAGAGGGGGACTGTCATTAGCTGAAGGATTCAGACAAAGAACCATCCATGTGAAAATATATCTAATCCTAAATGAAAACCAAAACATAGCAAGGGTGATACTTGAGGTCCAGCTGGGTGCTTGCTGCGTTTCTGGGCTTGATTCATCAGGGTCACCACTGATATCTCTATAAGGGATGATGGCAACTCACCAGCAGTGAGGAATCATTTCGATGAGCTGTGGGGGCTTCCCTCCTGACTGATGCCTCCCTGCCAAGGAAATGGTCCTTGGGTGCCTTATGGAACCTACATGAATGAATGCTCAACGTAATAGTCTGTTAAATCTTAACTATTTTTTGTGAATGGTAGACAGCTAGACAGCTAAGAATTGTTTTATATTTGTAAACTCTGTATGTTCTGCTAGCAGGGTCTCTTTGCACCTGGCTAATTATGCATTGACACACTGAACCAGAAGAAGGGAGGTAACATTTCAATGTAGTATAAGTGTAAGATTTATGGCACTGAGGGAGAATATAAAAGAAACTGTAGCTTCTGGTGGCATGGGATGTTTTTATTTTTTTTTTTAACCATCCCTCTTTAATGTCAGAAGAAAAAAAAACAACGAAAAAAACAGAGAAGACATTGGAATAGGGAGTAGTACTGACTATTCTATCCAGGCTAACAGTAAGCATGTTGTTTTCTCTTTTTTCTTTTTCTTTTCTTTTTTTTTTTTTTTTTTTTTTTTTTTTTTTTTTTTTTTTTCCTTTTTTATTTTTTTTTCTTTCAGGAAAAGTTTGTAGCCTATAAACCACCAAAATTTGGAAATCAAGAACAAAAGCTCTATATAATGCACAAGAAAGTTTCTTCTGCAAAAATAGAATAATCTGAGCGTCACATATCTGATCAAAATATCATTTCCTTAGAAATGCTATACATTGAGGTGAGATATAAATGACACTTGTTTCTAGACCTCATATAGAATTCAGGTTTATGAAAGTATGAATCTTTTTCCTTTCTTTTATAAGAAGGAAGGCTGTGTGAAGGTGAAATGACTTCCCCCTCCTATTTTTGACTCATTTTCAAATATGATGCACTTCTGGTGCAAAAACGTCACATATAGTAGAAAGAAAAAATAAAATGAAATTATGCTTTAACTAGACAGCTGAATAGAGGGTATTTTTCAAAAGTGTCATACAAAATGCATTTAAAATAAAATGCACTTTCTGGAAGGAAGATATGTTTTATGTCAAATACAATCCTTGTATTTAAATGTATTAAGTTTTGATGTTACCAAGTGTAAAGCTTCAGATATTATGTACAACTAATGCTCAGTTTCTTTGTAAAATAAATCAAGATTTCTGAAAAACATAGGTTTATATTTATATCATCAGAAAGACAAGATAAGAAGGAAATGTAAAGGTTTTGTAATATATTATCGTGCCTGAAAACTGATTAATTCATCCTAGAGTCATCAAAATCATAAGATAATAAAAGTATCATTAGAACTTGAGTCTTACACCTAAAATTGGGAAAAAAAAAACAAACCACAAAACAAAATTCCTACTTTAAACTGGCAAATCCCTGTGTTTTTCCTTTTAATCATAAGAAAATAATGTTGATTTTTAAAATTATTTTCTTCATGATTTGAATTATTAACTGAAAGAAATACATCTAATTTAACACAGTGGATCTTAAAGTAACAAATTTAGATGCAATCCTAATATTTATGGGTATCTCTGATTCATAGAAGAACTGGTATTTATCTTTCCGGTAGAAATTATTACTTTCCCTTTCATATAGATTTCTGATTCTTTAATGATACTGCATATTTTATTGTATTTTTAATAATTAGCAATCAATGACCATTTCGGAATTTTGAACTTAAATACTCAGGATCATGTTTATATTTTCCTTCACCTTCTAAGCTAAGTTTGGCAGTTTTGATTATTTATTTTAGTAATTAATTAAATGTCAGACACCCGGGGAGGAATAATTGCATGCATCAGTAAAAGCTGGGGGTCAAATGTCTGGGAAGGAGATCTTCAGAGAAAGACCTGGAAATCCTAGATAACAGCAAGCTGAGCATGTACTATGAATGTGTCCTTATGGTATAGAAGATCATCAGCCCTCTGGACTCCATTAGGAGTGTTTCAGCTGTATCTTTCATCTCTGCTTAGGACAGGTGATGCCACACCTGGAGTACTATGCCCAGTTATGGGCTTCCCAGTCCCAGAGACATACTAGAGAGAGTCCAGAGTAGGACCACAGAGACAGGTCAGCCACAGGAGTCTCTGACATACAGAAAGTGGCTCCCAGAGCTGAAACTCTCAGCTGGACAGTCATCTCCAGGATTTAATCCCAGAGGAAAGAAGAATCAGGGGAATCTTACAATGTTTATAAAAACCTCATGGGAGGGAATGAAGAAGATGGAGCCAGACTTTTCTCAGTGGTGCCTAGTGACAGGACATGAGACAGTGGGCACAAATTAAAACACATGAAATTCCATCTAAACCCAACAAATAATTTTTTATCTTCTTTTTTTTTCCTTTTACTGTGAGGGTGATCAAACACTTGCACAGGTTGCACAGAGAAGCTGTAGAGTCTCTATCCATGGAGGTATTCCAGACCTGACTGCACATGGCCCTGGAAAATGTGTTCTAGCTGCCCTTGCTTTATACAGGAGTAGTTTGGACTGCACAATCTCCAGACATTCCTTCCAACCACAGTGATTTTGCAGTTACTGTGGTTCTGTGATTTTGTGAGCAATTTTAAAATGAATGCTGACCTTAAGAGAAATCAGACCCCCCAAATCCCACAAAACTTGTTGTATAAGGATCATCCAGTCATATATAGCTGGATGCTTTTCTCTATTGCCCTTTTTACAGTCTGTGATACCACACAGTTTTTCATCCTACTTTCATAATTCTCATTATATTGTGTGTATTGTACTTCCCCTTTAAATAGTGTTAATAATGGTGGTGTTTCTTACTGCATTACAGAAAGAAATAAATTTGTGCTGATGTATACCATACGTATGATGATAAATGTCTGCCTTCCTTATATGAATGAAGAAATCTTGACTTTCAAGATCAAAGTATCCTAGTAAAGTGTCATTGGATTATTTGTCTAGAATTCAAAAGCATCTATAATCTGTTCCTCTCATCAATCCATTCCTCTAATCATTGAAGAAACGGAGGTGTTGAATCCTGGTTTTGTCTAGAAGAGAGGAAGAAAATTTTTCACCCAGCAGAAGTGTGATATCCATCAATCCTGTAGAAATTTTCACAGAACCCATTCAATATAACAGGTGAGAGGCAAGCTCTCAAAGTAAATATTCTCAGAGTATGATTCTTGCCATGACTATGGCTTTGATCTTGGAGACTAAGAAAGCAAAAAACTGATTCTTCAAATAAGCTTGCTCTTCAATCACTTTTTAAGTATTCAAGTCCCTGCAGATTATTTGCACTGAAAATTCATGTTTACCTATGTACAGTATATATGATTCACTGAATGTTTAAGTATAAACTACAGAATAGGCATACCACTATGTCACTGTGAGAGCTGATAGCTCACTCTGAACTGCAATTCAGAATTGGTTGATGAGCTAGTAACATAACGCCAAAGCAGTAGATTCAAGAAAGAAATGCACTAGAGAACACTCTAAGACAGAGATGACTTTATCCTTAAAGTAGCATCCATTTTTTTCCTTTTTCATAACTCTGAACAGCTATGTCTTTATTTCTTTACGTCAGCTAAATAGCTGCTTGTATTCAAATACTATAGTGATCTATGAGTAGGACTTATTTCCCCAAAAGACTTCACAAGGTAATGTTGCCTATATTTTTCTCTAAGGTAACATAGTTTTTGCTGCACAACCTAGTTGATAAGGCACCATGAAATCTCAAAAATGTCTATGCTGAATTATGAAGCCCAAAAATATATCCTACTCTCCCATTTCCCTTTAACTCCAGTAGAATTGTCTCTTTATCATCTCATCTTTTTGGTGCAACACACTTCCCCATTTGGAGCACAAAATACTCTTTGAAGATAAAGAAAAAACAGTATCATATTGCCTCTACACCAGATAGGGCATATTTCATGTATTCTATTCACTGATATTCCTTCCTTGTATAGTAATTCACAGAACATATGGTACCTTTACTCTATAGAATGACCACAGTCTATTGCATCCAGAAATGAACAATTAGAGATGTTCGTATAACATTTTCCATCAGTGATGCAAATTTTGGGATTAAAGGGGATTGTAGATTGAGACAAGATAGCAAGTAACTCTGAAAAAAAAAAAAAAAAGACAAAGAACACACCATCTTTCTAGCTTAGTCAAATGTGTTAGCACTGACTAAAACTCAAGGAGTGATGCAGGCAAGTAGTGGATTATGTCCCACCCCAGCACCCAGAAAAGTGGTAGAGACTGAAAGTTCCATGAGACTTTTAATGGTATTCTTCTTCTCTAAAGAGCTCAGTCATACATACTTTTTTTTAATGACAGTGGAAAGGTGAGAAATATGCCTCAAAGTCTTTTGTAAACATCAACCAAGAATAAATGAACTATTTCCTTTTTCCCTTTTATTCTCACCTCTAGACTAGATCAACTGCAGATAACTGTTTCAGTGCAGGCAATCTCTTAATTGCTGTAATTAGGTAAGTAAAAAATGTTAATAGCCAAATAAATTCTTCTTAGATTTAAATATAGAAAGGACAGGTCTTCACTGCCTTTTAGTTCTTCAACAAATGCAAAGTCCTCCTTTGGTGATATAAGTTTAAAAATGAAGCATAGATATCTATTGCCTATACCTGATTTAAAATTCAGAGAACCAGAATAACAGGATCACTGGGGCCTCTGAAGTTCGTGTGCCCTACTCATGACCCTCTAGTATGTCCTTGTGTCTTGGACTGGGAAGCCCAGAACTGGGCACAGTAATCCAGGTGTGACTTCACCAGTCCTAAAGAGAGATCAAAGGTCACCTCCTTTGACTTACAGGAGGCACTTCTCTTAATACAGCTGAGGAGGCCGATGACATCTATGTCACACAGCATAAAAACCTGTAATTATGTAGTTCAGGAAATTAGTGTGTGACTTCATATTTCAATAGATGTGAGGTATAGCGTTATGGATATGTTTTATTTCTCTTTTCAGATCTTTCCTAGTGTTGGCTAATCAGTTACGTGTCTGGATTTGTTAAGATCTCAGGGGAGATGCACTTTTCTTTATAACTGATTTTATCTTCAGAGTGCTTTTTCTCTTTTTCTCTAATCTATGATTTCTGTGTAAAAGGATTTAAATTCCATTTAGAGAGATTATATTGGTATTTATAGAATTAACATCACACATCATAGAAAATTGTGGTTTCTATCAAAGCAGATACTGTATAGATACAGGAGAGTCAAAACCAATATATTATTGATTTGATTTTGTGACAAAGTCACTTTTTCTTTGTCAGTAGGAGAATTCTGTTTGTAACTCTTTAAATAAATTTCTAAATCTAAATGGCAAACCTGGAACTGAGATTGACTTCCAAAAGAACAAATCCAGATCCAAACTGTGTAGGAATAAGAGGTGCATTTTAGACTAGAAGTCCTTCTGAAAATTGCCAGTATTAGAAAAACATATAAACAGATGACTTTTAAGTCATTCAAGTAAATCAATGGTAAGACAAAATCTGTCTTCCAGCTCTTGTATTATTCAGGGCTGTGGGTGTCTTTCACAGAGTCATAGCTTCTATCACCTTTTTCGCACTGTGAGTGCAAAGAACAAATCAAGATTTGCAGAGACAAATCAGGGCAAAGCTTCCTATTGATCTTCAATTGGTATAAGAGCTCTTGTGAATCCATGCAGCACAGTGTGCACCTAACAGAAAGTTACAGTACAGACTGGTCTTTCTTTAGTTCTAGTACATCATGTCTAAATGAGATTCATCAGACAAAATTACAGTATGTAAGTAAAACTGTCCATGACAACATAGCAATGAAGTCTTCCAGTAAAGTATTTTCTGATATAAACTAAATTGCTAATTTACATGCAAAAACTTACTCTAGTCATCCTATTGGAGTATTTTCACCAAGTTTAGGCTACTTAGCATATGGTGCATGCTAAGTATGACTACTACTTCAGCTACTACAATGACAGACATGAAATAAAAGCTGGAATGAAAGGGAAAAAAAAAAAAAGGAAAAAAATATGGGAAATATGACATTAAATGTTTGGAATTTCTATTGCAGGGCTTAGAATAATTCCTAATCATCTTCTGACAACAATCTAATTCAACATCTAAGCTACTGAAGTAACAGTGCTTAATAAGTAAAGAATTATATTAATGTATATTTAGAACTGGATATTAAATTCAGTTTTGCATTCTTGTCCATTTGTTCTCATAGATGAACCTCAAAATTGTCAAAGCAGTAATGTTGAAAATAAGGTGCAATCACATAAAGCGTTACAGCTTTTCACTTAAGAAATACGCATAAAATATCAAAATTTGAATAAAAGTCTTGGCCAGAAATGAAATGTACTTTGTTTTTTGTCCTGTCCTCAACTGGTAAAATACATTTAGTGACATTTAAGTCTATGATGATACTTTATGTACACCAGAATGTATCTAGAGTGTATGTATCAGTATGTATCTAGAGTGTTTGAAACACCTTGCACACTAGTACAATTGTACTAGTAAATTGTATAATTCAATACTGGTGTGTGTCTAATTTTCTGAGAAGTTTAAAGCTTAGTAATAATAACATAGTGCTATTATACTATATGAAGTGACAAGATAAAACGTATAAAGCAAAAGCAACAAAGAAGCCCTGGCCCATCAAGTGGATGTATTTTAAAGTACTAAAACTGGATGTGTTTTAAGGTACTAATACTAATAGAGACACTCCTGAAGAGCAGTGTCCATTCTGGCAGAAGAGTGTTGTTCTACTGTAACTTAATGCATCAACAAAATTATAGAACAATTCACATATTCATTTTTGTCACGGGTTCTTATTTTACACTGCTATTTTATAGTAACAAAGGCTGTTTCAGGAGCTTATCCTAAGGAAAAATGAAGGAAGGCCTTGTAACTGCAATACAAGAGCCCACTTGACTCTTCCCAACTCTGTAGGGCACTCATGAACTAAATAAAATAACCATATCTGCTCATGCACACTTTTTGTCTGCATTCTTTATGAAACCATGAGGAGTTACTTTCTCAATCTTTCTGAGGCATTTCACTGAACATACAAAGTGTCTTCAGCTGATTTACAGGCTTTAGCAGACTGTCATCTGGTGCTGCAGAAGGATGGCAACATGCAGGCTGCTTTATTAAAAAAAAAAAAAAAAGAAAGAAACTAGGAAACTTCTCTGTGCAGTTAACACCTTAAAGGCAGAGTGGAGGCAGCCTTGCTGTAAGGGTTTTAGGGAACAAATATAATCTATTACCTGCCCTTTAAATATTACCCTTCCTCTTCAGAACTCCACAGTAAACAGAGTATTTTAGCCACCTTTCCTTTAACATACATCTTAGTTTACTATGAAGATACAAATGAAGTGGGAGTTGATCACGTCACAGTTTTGTGTTTGTAATACTTAATTATCACAGTGTTTTGCCCTTCTTTATAGATGTTGACAACACCAGGGATATGATATATTTCTAGGGAACATGATGTCCAGGCAGAGGCTACAGAAAGGGAATAATTTCAGAGGGAACTAAAGGGACAATTATGTCAAATAAAGATCAAGGAAAAGGTCAGTGAATTGAATAAGAAAATTTGACAACAATGGAGATCAAGGAAAAAATACCCAACAATCTGCAACTGTTAACCATTTTCAGTGAAATAAATGTGAGAAATTTCAAGAACCTAAGTTACATGTAATTCACTGACACTCACTGCTGAGGTTTCCTCCACCATTCAACATAATTAAACTACACATAGCTGATCTTATATCATTGAAGACTGAGCTTTGAGGTACTAAGCTGAAAGGCAACAACTCTCAGGTTCCTGGAAATTCAGGAACAATGCTAAAAAGCTTTCATTTCTTATACATTTATGGCAGATTTGCCTTTTATTAAAATATACGCATATAGAATAATGCATCACAGGGACAGGAAGCAAATATTTAATAGAAAATTTTAACTCAAAGGTTGACAGGTCAGCCAATAAGCAAGAAAGAAATGTTTCTAATTAGAAAAGTAATGTATCAATACAGGGAATAATCTGGTTTGGTTAAAGCAATCCAAATGAACAGAGGGTTACAAAACAAATTATGCTTGTTATAAGGTTTTAAAAATAATGATTTTTTCTGGGAATGGAGAATAACACCGGATTCAAATGCAGATGAACTGACTGCAGGCACCACTACATAAGTATATTGGTATAATCCTGCTGCACTAATAAACTTTCAGGAAAAGAAAGTGGGATACATCTTCAAACTAAAAGCAACAAATACAATACATTATATACCTTTTTAACTTGAATGCATCATGAAACTAATAGTTTTGAATGTTTACATCTTTTTAGAAGAAAAGCACGTTTGTTTCTTTAAGATATATAAAGAAATAAACCCACTACAAACAGAGAATAAAACAAATATAATAAAAAAAAGGAAGTTTGTTTCCCTGTTTTTTAAAATTTTGGTTTGGGTTTTGTTTATTTGTTTGCTGGTTTTGTTTTGGTTCGGTTTGGTTTTGTTTTTAACATGCCTTTCTGCAGTTAATTGTCAGATTTATTGATATTTAACATACTTCTACTGTGGTTTTTCTTCAAAGTATCTGCCGTAAAATAATCAATATCGACTTCTAGTTTGAATTATTAGTTTGGAAAACTCCAGTTGTTGGAGTATTTGTTTTTCATTTTTTTTCCTTTGTTGGTTTCATTTTTTTACCTTTGTTGCTATGAAGGTACAGCATTTATAGTGTGTTCTAAATATCTTCTTTTTTGGCAGTTGCAAGTAACAAAGGTAATGCTACACCAACTAGCAATTACTGTGCTTCAGATACCCTTCTCTAACTCGTTAAGTGCTAGTTCTGGACTGTTTCCAAGCTTTTATCCAGAAGAAATTGGTATGAATCTATGTAGAAGAGAAATTGCAAGGTTTTTCAGTTCCATCTAGTGGTAAGAAAAGGCATATGTTTCAAAGCACCAAACTGATAGTAACGACCACGTTTATAGAAAGGTTAACCAAAATATGAACCAAACTTATGTAAAACATGTAAGTTAGAAATAAAAAGTTGCAATAATATTAAGTCCACTCCATCTCTTCTGTTTATATGATAGAATATAAGTTGTGATGTCTAAGACTGTAATCATCTTGCAGATAGGAAATAGCAGGCATTTCAAAGCTTGGGAAGCAGCTATATTGTCTGTTATAGTGATGCACTATGTTTTATCAAAATCTATTTACTGATAGCAAGCAAAGGAACAAAAATTGATTCTTTCTTTCTTTCTTTCTGTCTTCCCTGGCTTAATCACGGTGATGTTACTTTAGTAACATCTTCCATGAGATTTCACTGCAAAACATGCAGAGTGGTCATAATTGCAAAGGCACATTAAACTGCACAGTTTCTCAATTTACCTTATAAACAGTTGTATGGCATTTACAGTGAAGTTTTTCGTTTCTTTCTTTCTTTCCTGTAACATTTACCTGGAAAGAAGTATAAAGGCATCATGTTGTTATTAATACTCTTCGCTTTTATCCTCTGAAATTAAAAACAAAGAGATCAAGAAAAATTATTCACATTATGTTTGCTTCATGGCTGAATGAAGCTTCATTTGCTTCAGTGCTTCATAAGATCATTGAAGGGAGTGTGTGACAGCATCTATCATTAGAACAAGCATAGACATAAAGTGATCACGTAGTGCTAGAGTAAACTAAAAGCTGAGAATGTGATGGTCAAAACCACAATATCCTTTGAGAACAATAGAACAATATATTGACCCTTGTTTGAGTGATCTGACAAATACACATATTAATGTTTTATGTCTTCCTTCCTTCTGTCCCCCCCCCCGCCAAAATCATTAAGCAAATAATGATACTAAAAAGATTTTTTACAGAAAGAAATAGTATAAATATAATTTTCTCTTTTTTTTTTTTTTACCTGCAAGGATACAAATCTGGGGGACGACAACAAGAAGAAAAACAAGTCAGGAATTGTGACATAGAATAAACCAGATGTTGTATTCTTTTAGTGCCAGTTGAGACCCTGTTTTCAAAAGCTCTCTTCACTTAGCACTTCCTTTTTCTTTTTAAGTATCACTGTAAAGATGAGCTCTTTGGAAGATGCAAAGTCTCTTGCAGAAGCATACCCATTCTGAAAAAAAAAATTATATATATACGTGGACATACTGGAGAGAGTACAGAAAAGAGCCAGAAAGATGATTAAGAGTCTGGAGCATCTTTCCTATGAGAAGAGTCTGAGAAGTCTGGGACTGTTCAGCCTAGACAAGAAAAAGCTCAAAGGGATCTTACTAGCATGCTTTAAATTCCTGAAGGGAAGGTGCAAAGAGAACAGAGCTATGCTCTCCTTAGTAGTGCCCAGTGACAGGACCAGAGGCAATAGGCACAAACTGAAACACAGTAGGCTCTGCCTGAACATCAGAATACAGTTTTTTACTGTATTTCTTCTTTTCATTTATGACAATTGAACAAATCACCTTCTCTTCTTTTAGAAATTTCAGATCCTGCAGTCCCTTGGCATGTTGTTTGAAATTATCTGTGACCAGCTTGATTTTCATTGTTAAAAAAAAAAAAAAAGTAGAACTCTGGAAAAATATCAGAAAGACCGTTCATGTTCTCATAGTATATGGATAACCACATAGCATTAGGTAATCTCAAAACCAGATGTCAAAGTGGTAATTATTAAAGTACCTAAAATTTGTTATGGTCCACCTGCCTGGTAGTAAATCAGCAATATGACTGAGTGTGGCAGAGCTATTAACAATTAACAAATTCCATTCAGTACTCAGTTTCTGTCTACGTAGTATTAGCAAACAATGGAAGCTTAACCATTAAAAACCATTCCACTGGTTAACAAAACTTATTGCAACAAAAGATGTCTTTTTTTAAAAAAAAAACCAAACTTTTCTTAATTCCACACCATTTCTTTAAGATGTACTCTTTTACTATGCAATACTGCTCTTAACTTTCCTGTGTTAATGGTATAAAACCATCTAAATATTGTAGTTATGCCCTCTCATTTTTTTGTTTAATGATGCAATTGTATAAATATTTAGTTTTATTGAAGTTATTTAATATCCTTTCAGGAATGAATTAATCTAGCCTTTGAAAACAAGAGATTCAGAAATTAATAATATAAACCTAAATTATTTATTGAGTAGCAGTTTGGTTTACTACTTCATTGTTCCCAGTAGTTGAAGACATAGCACTGTTTATCTCAGGTCTGTAGAAACAAGCCCTTCAGAGGCACCTGGCTGTGTCTAGGTAAATGGTCTGGGAGAGTTATGCATTTGTTTTGATATCTTTATTTTGATCTGGCTTGGCAGCAGCAAACACCAGAAGGGAAATGGCTCCGCCATGTTAGAGCCGTGCATGCCTGTGCTAGTAAATCCTCTGAAATGTTTTCCTGAATACTGGAACTATTTTGTTATGATCCTTCATCCATTTTGGAGTGTTGTTAAGAATCATAACTGCAAGTGTTTAAAAGTCAACATCAAACCTAACATGTGAGTGTTCCATTCCATTACTCTTTCTCAAGTTGCAAAAAATACCTGTGAAATATTGGTCTCTGTCAATACACAGGAGTAAAAGATGCACTGAAAAGGTTTCTGTAGGGGTATGCATATGTGTATGCTTATGGGCATGCTTACATGTATATACATACATACTGCATGGTGGTTATGTATACTTAAGGACTAAAGGTAGCATTAACAGAATGAATGAAAGGATCACAAGTGGTGTCCTCCAGGGCTCAGTACTGGGTCCAGTTCTGTTTATTGATGTTTATTGATGACCTGGATCAGGGAATTGAGTGCACCCTCAGTAAGCTTCCAGATGACACCAATCTAGGTGGAAGTGTCAATATGCTTGAGAGTAGGGAGACTGCAGAGGGATCTGGACAGTCTAGATCTATGGGCCAAGAACAATGGTTATGAACTTCAATAAGGGTGAATGCTGGGTTCTGCACTTAGGCTACAACAACCCTGGGATGCTCTACAGGCTTGGGGAGAAGTGGCTGGAGAGCTGCTCAGCAGAGAGGCACCTGGGTCTGTTGATTGATAATTGGCTGAACATGAGCCAGCAGTAT
>VWZY01007954.1:0-11702 GCA_013399075.1 Chloroceryle aenea
GGGGAACACCACTTGTGACTAGACACCAGACAGATTTATCTACGTTCACTACCACCACTCTTTCAGCCCAGCCATCCAGACAATTTTTTATCCAGTGCAGAGTGTATTTATCCAAGCTTTTCACCATACGTTTCTGAAGGAGAATGCTGTGGGAAACAGTGTCAAAGGATTTACTAAAGTCCGGGTAGACTATGTCCACAGCTCTTCCTCATCTACTAGCTCTTCCCTGTCCATATAGCTATGATGGGCTACATGTACAGGAAAAATCAGCTTTGTGGGAAGAGATGACATGTTGTTTTTTACTCCAGCTGATGTTACTGGAAAATCAGACTACCTTACAAAACCCTTTTTACATTCTGTACCTGAAAGTTGGTCCATATTTCTGAAGGCGTGCTTGGATTTTTTTCTAATGGTATTAGTTAGAGTTATGGGAGACACTACCTTTCTTTTTTTTTGACCTCATCACTTTCTTCAACTACCTGAAGGGAAGTTATAGCCAGGTGGGGGTTGGCCTCTTCTCCCAGGCAACCAACAACAGGACAAGGGGACATGGGCTCAAGCTCTGCCAGGGGAAGTTTAGGTTAGATGTTAGGAAGAAATTCTTTACAGAGAGGGTAATCAGGCATTGGAACGGCCTGCCCAGAGAGGTGGTGGATTCACCATCCCTGGAGGTTTTTAAAAAGAGACTGGACATGGCCCTTAGTGCCATGATATAGTAATTGGAGTTGGATCAGGGGTTGGACTCGATGATCTTGGAGGTCTTTTCCAACCCAATCTATTCTATGATTCTATGCAAATTTAGATATGGAGATCTCTTCAAGACATGTCTATTGCATATCTTTCTCAAGTGTCTGTCTAGCACAAGACAGTCTTTTTTTCACTCTTTACTGCAGTTAGTTTCTGCCCTTCTTCTTCTCCCTACTTCTGCACATTCCCATCTATTATGGTTCATTTCTTGTAATCAACATGCTGAACTTCAATTTCAATTTTTCCCTTATTTGGCGGTATGGATGGGCTTGCTCCACAACAGACAAAACACTCCACAGTATCTTTATTATTGTGTTTTGACATTTTTTGATTCTCATGTAATTATATGCTGAGTTACTTTGATATGGACTGATTCAATGTCTGAGTGTTTTATTGGTTTGTGTACAGTCAGTGTTAAAAATTACATTTTGTTTTAGAGTGACAAACTTCCCATATTTTTTCCATCTTGTTTTCATTAGCTTTTCTTGATGGTAGGTCAGGTTAGGTGATTTGCCATGACTGCTGCTTTGGTCATCTTATAATGTCGAAGCTGACTTTTACAGAGGCTGTTCTTATCTTTGAACTTTCAGAGCGGTGTTTGTATGTGGGATAGATTTTTTTTTCTCTCTGTGTCTTCTCTGCTGTCTCTGCTTCTTGTCTTTTTGGTTTGTCTTTGGCTTTTGTCTTTGTGTTTTTTTGGCTCATCTGTTCAGTAGCAGAGGCAAAGTTATTGTTAGCTCTGGCTGAGAGAAAATGCAAGATGGAGAGATGCTGCTTTCTTCCACAATTTAGTTTGATGAAAGATCTTCCATTTTGAGCCTGATTTTGAATCCCACCCTGACTTTTTCAAGCTGAAATTAATCCACCTGAAATTGTACAGACAAACTTCTGTCAGACTACAATTTTTCATGAAAACTTGACTGGTATTAGGCAAAACATTTGGGAGATATGAAGATATTTTTTAAAGTGGGGTGATCTCACTTTTTGGATAAATTCCTCATGTTGATTTTAAAGAAATGTCATGACTCAAAACTATCTTGACCAAGAAACTCCAAATTTGGGTTACTTTGTTGTTCCTGGCAAGAATAGGTGCTTTGGACTCAGTTTGGAACGTATGGGGGGTTTTAAAAATTTAGATATTAGTAACAATATCTACATACATTAGAAACACATTGGTTTTCTGAATACCACGCTCTGGCTTGTGCATTGTTTATAAACCACATTCCAACAGCCTTCCTGCTCTTTAAGCAGTATGCAGTACTATACACTCTTTAGGAAGCACATAGCCAAAGGCTACTAGATGCCTGAACAGTTGCTATTATATCCACCAAGCAGGATGTAAGAAGCACTCAGTTTGAAGCATCTTCTGATCTCTACAGGAGTTTCTGCAGGGTCTGTCAACTTCATGGGCATTCTCAGGATTGTGCTGGCTGAGAAGATCCCTCAGTGTCTCTGGGTATATCTCAGAAGTGACGTCTCAATGTTTCCAGCTTCTATCCTTCCACTTGATCATGCATAGCTCCCTGAATTAACTATGGCCTTAGGGAAGAACTTTCCACATTTCTCTCAAGCCCCAGAATGCTAAAATGTGGAAATTTCCTAATCTAGAACTAAGTCTGAGGAAGAAGCAGTAGCTAAAAGGACAGGTAGGGATGTGGAAGTGCTTGTGGATAAAAGGGTAATCCTGAAATAATGTCATTACCTCAACTCCTCAGTTACTGGCAAATAAACATATGTAAAGTACGGAATTAGGGTCAACTGCCCCTAAACATCTTGATAGAGAAAATGCCTGAATCTTAGTACATTCAAAGGCAACTTGGTCTACCACATAAACTCTGCACAGCCTCTAAATATTCTGGTTTATAATTCCTCCAGTCCCAAGTCTGGGGTTTTTGGGATGTTCTGCTCTTAACCAAAAGTGATATTAAGTCAGGCAGGTACTTTTTAACTGATATTACTATGACACCTACTAGGACATCTTAAGAGTGAGCTTTGCATGAGGTTCGATTCCACTGAAATGTCGAGGCCGTAGACTTGTCCTCCAATTGCAGATGTGTGCCAGCACGGACATTCTGGTATTAGGAGCAGGGAATTCAGCAGAGCTGGCAAAGTGAGACAGTTAACAGTGCACAAGCAAGGTGGCTTAGGTTAGGTAAATTTACATTATAAAATCATTCCAGCTTCCATGAAAGAAATGCTGAAATATTTTTAAATTCTCTTAATAGCACTACCTTTATTCATAGTGAGCCTGGGATAATGGTTGGACTTGATGATCTTGAAGATGTCTTCTAACCAGAACTATTCCATGATATTGTACCACCTCATAAAACCATAGTACTTAATTCAGAGTTTAAAAATTCACAGTAATTAAATAAAACTAGTGAAATCAAATCCACTTCCCAAAAAAAGGTGACGAGCATAACTCTGAGAAACTGCTTTTAATGCTTCCCTTTTGACCATCCCAGCTGTCATGGGCAAAGCAGTGAAACTGAATGTGCCATACTGATTCTGAAATCTTCTGTAGATCAGTGAACTGATGAGGAAGATCACTCTTGTTGTGAAATGTATGTGTTTTGCTGCTTTGAACACAAGACTTTGTTTCCACTCTGGAAGAATGAGAAACAAATTTACTAGAGTAGTGAAATGGGTACCTCTCCAGTAGAGACCTTGTGTACTCCAGTGATTATATTTGGGCTAAGTTGTCCAGGCAAAAGTTAAATGAAGCTAATATGTCTCTTCTGAGAAACACTAATTACTTTTTACCTTGGGGAGGGTGAATTTTTTGATAGGTTAGGTTATAGAACACTGAATATATCCTTTCTCCAAAATGAGTCTCAACTGTGTTTGCTGTCTCTTTCAAGAAACATCAGAAATAGTTTGGGGATAAAAGATAATTTTCTAGAGAATACTTTGGTAAGACAAGAGGTCTCTAGCCAAATATGACAATAGTGAACATAGTTACTTGTGTACTTCACAGTTAAGCAATCTTATTGAAAGTTCAAAGGATTGGAACCAATTCCTCTTGGATTTCCTGTGATAATCTCAGTTGGATCATCTGCTCTTACATGTTAGAGCTCAACAATGTCTAACTCTGTTAAGGAAAAATGACATTTATTAGATACAACTTTCCTTTACAAACCTTCCTCATCTGGCTGGGGCAACAAGTTCTATTTTATGGGCTGTCTTGCAGCTAATGAGAATGCATTCTAAAGAAACAAAAAGTAATACCAGATAGGGAAGAATGAACTGCATTAGCCCTTTACCTTAAAAGAAGCCATGGTGATTTTGAACTTGGCTTCTCTCCCTCCATATGATAGAGTCCATTTAATGTATGCTGCACTTTCAGGTTTTGTTAGCAAAGGTTAAATTCATCCTGCTTTGCATTGCTGCAGGACCTAGTTTGAAACATTCATACATTATCCAAATTCTTTACCAGCATGCTCAAGAGCAGTTGCACAGGATAATAATTTTCAGCACCTGTGTGCCAGTCTAAAAGGACTTGGTGGATGAAACTCTGTACATGAGCTGACAGTGTTTGCTCACAGCCCAGAAGTCCAACTGTTTCTTGGCTACGTTACCAGAAGTGTGACCAGCAGGTCAAGGGATGTGATTCTTCCCCTCTATTCTGGAGTCCTCAGCACAAGAAAGACATGGACCTATTGGGAGCAGGTCCATAGGAAGCCCACAAAAATGATCAGAGGTCTGGAACACCTCTCCTCTAAAAAAAGGCTGAGACAGTTGGAGTTGTTCAGTGTGAAGAAGAGAAGGCTTCAGGGCTTTTCAGCACTTAAAGGAGGCCTATGATAGGGACAGTCTTTTTAGCAGGCCTGTTGCAACACGACAAGGACTAACAGTTTTAAACTAAAAGATAGTAGATTTATACTAGATAGAAGGAAGAAATTTTTTACAATGAGGGTGGTGAAACACTGCAACAGGTTGCCCAGAGGGGTGGTAGATACTCCATCACTGGAAACATTCCAGGTCAGGACAGACAAGGCTCTGAGCAACTTGATCTGGTTGAAGATGTCCCTGCTTACTCAAGCAGGCATTGGTACTAGACAACCTTTAAAGGTCCCTTTGAACCATTCTATGATCCTAGCTTCATAGATATTACATTTACTCAGCTAAGCATCTGTTCTGGTCTATGTGAATTCACTGGAAGTTTTACTGTTGACTTTAGAGGACCGGATTTCACTCCCTCTTTTAAATATTTAAACAACTATATTTAGGAAATGTGACCCTGCAGAGTGCTTTGGATACACATGATAAAGGAACTAAGTTTGTGATCTGTGGTACCGTGTGGTGAAAATGCATACATTGTTATTTTGAATGGTTTTGTCTATTTTTATAAGTATTTGAGGAGAAATACATAAATTTGAGTAGTTTAATCTACTAATTAAGCAAGCATAGTGATCTCCCTTGTTTCCTCTGTTTCTAATGCAGAAAGTTCTCTTGCAAAGATTTACCTAAATGGCAGAGGCAAGGTTGCTAAATGTGCCTGCTAACACATATGGATGTTGCTTGAGCAAGGCTAAGTGACCGATAGTGATCTATGTCATGACTTAAACACAAGTATGGAAGAAAGTTTGTGCTGGCTTCTTTGAAAGAATGCTTTTGCTGATTTTTATAGCCTTCATCCAAAACCCAGTAAGAGAACATTTTAGTGCCATTAGAGCGGCAGAAGCATTTCCAAGAAAAAGGAAAAATTAAAAATCTGCATTTTCAGCAATGACTAGTGTTGGTTATTCCTCAGTTTCAAAGTTCACAAGCAGAGAATTCAAAGGAAAATTTGGAAGGAAATCCAAATGAAAAGGGGCCCCAGTTTCAGGTTGTTGGTACTTTCTGCTTTTCAGATTCCTCTTTTGAAGTGTCTCCAGTCAGGCAACTAAATAGCTAGTCATTTTAGAACTCTAAGGCTCATTCTTTTCTTTCTTCCTCATCTTTTTCTCTTTTCCTCTTCTCTTTTCTATTAAGGTCAAATCCTGCTTCTCCTGGTGCCAATAATAAAACTCCCATTGATTTCAACATGAGCAGGAAATAGGCAGTTTGCTATTTACCACAACCACCACAATGAATCTCTGGGAAGAATTCATTTATATTCATTCCAATGATGCCATGAAAAATGGGCTCTTGCTATTTTATCACATCCAAACTGTTGCTCTAGCTCTAACATCCTAGCTGTTGCTAACAAGTCAGTGATGATTTGTAAACCAACAATTTATGGTAACCACATTCCATCCCCATTATGATGTGTGGTTTGGAAATGGAAAAGTAATCAAGACCTCCTGTTAAGAGACTTTATTTCAGTTGATTTTTTTCTCTAAATAAAAGCATTTTTAAGGGATCATTGCTATATGTTTCCAACTCCAAATTGTTCACTTGATCTAAGCCCCATATATGCTCCAAATTCCTGCCAGGCTCTGTCTGTCAGGAGTGTGAGATCCCCATTGGTGGCATGAGCACACTGTCAAAACTGTTTCCATCAAGGTAAGTATTTTCACTCAACTGGATAGTTTCACTAGACTGGAACCACAGTTCCATTTCTTGGAGACAGCTATGTCCATTCCTTGAAATACTTCATAGCACTTTATCAGTACACTATAAGGGTACTCTGACATAAATAAAGGTCTCCTAATACAGTAACAGATGAAGAATTATAGTCAGACCCATGGTATGTAGTAATGCCCTTGGGAACTAAGAGCCTGCGTAGTCTTTGCAACACTTTGTCTTGGCTGTAAGGATTGTGGGCAGTCACTATGACACTAAGGAGGACTTTCCAGCACTTTGATGGGAGACCACCTAGAATTACTGGTAAATAGACTCATGCAAGGGAATTTTGTTCCAGTACTACGTTTTGGTACCAACTAGGTTGAAAATCCTGTTTTGATCTCTTTGACACTAATACGTTCTGTCCTTTCAAGCCTGTGTTAGATGCCTAGCAGCCTGGGTTTGAGGTTAAAGACATGGTTTTTTGGTAACTCGCTAAAGGAGATATCGATTTAGGCAGTCTAGAGAGTGCCCTAGTTATTCAGCACTAACTATGGTGTGATATGAAGGTAGAGACCACACTAATTATGAGATAAAGCACTCTTCCTACCCTTTCCTCTCTAGCAAGTCACTGCTTGATTAGTTTACGTTTCCCAGGACTGAGCACAATTCACTGATGGTAGGATGTCAGCTCAAAGGGTTTATATGAATGCTCTTTTTTTCTGATTAAGAAAAGATTGACTACTAAAAATCACTCTCAAATGGACTTTTATTTTCTGAGCTAAGAGTATGAAGAGGTTTTGAGCAAGTATGAATCCTCATGAGGTGTCATGAGCCATTAACTTATAATAATGGTACGAAAATTTAACAAATATTTGGTTAAGTCATTTTCTAAGTAGCGATCTCCATAACATTAATATGAAATACATATTTTGAAGGATATTTTACCTTATTTGGTGGAACAGACTGAAAAATAAGGCACAAATCGAGGTCCATGGTAAAAAGTGTTCATGCTTCTTTCCACTCCTGACCCTCTGTTGCAAGCACGATACCTTCTCATTAGTGGCAGCACAACCATTCATGAGCCTGTGTTGGGAAATAGACCTCTGAAATTTAGTTGAAAAAACCCAACAGTATGTGTAAGAGAGAGAATAATAATGTTGAAGTAATTGCTGATCTGTCATAGTTATGCTACCAGATATGGTGTGCAGCAATCAGCAGTGGAAAGCAGGAGGAGGTTGTAGATGGGACTGTCTGAAGCCAGCAATAGTGTTGCCAAAAGCAACACTAACTGTAGCCTAAACTAGCTTTAGAAAAGACCCTAAATGTTTCACTAAGGAGGTGTCCAAATATGGTCCTACAAGCTGCTATGGGTTCTGGTGGTCTTGAAAGGACAAGTTCTACCATGCCACTGTATGCAGCCACAGAGCCACTCAAGTGTGATGTTAGGGGCTACTGCATCCTGCTAGATTCATCCTTCTTGGACAGCATTTGATAATATCTGGCCTCACTTGTTCTGGAAAAAAGTCAATATCTCAAAGCTTTACCTTACCACCCCTTACCACCCCTTCTTTCCAAACAGCTCTTTTGGGCATGGAATAGATGTCTGTATTTCTTCTTTATTTTCACAGATATTGGCTATCCCAGTGTATATGTCTTTGGCCTAATATATCACGCTGTTCTTGAATTAAGAAGTTAACAAAAGGAAGAAGGTTGTCAACATCTGTCCAGTGGTGTGAGGCTGCCAGGTAACTGGGGAAAAGCTACAGGAGTCACCATGTTTACATTAATGTAATGCTGCGATACCACCTTGTGGACAACATGCAAATAGCATGGAGCTGTTTGACAACGCAGGTAGTGTCCCTAAGAAATAATTATACAGCACTGGTTGTGAAGGTGACTGTGGGCAGTCTAGCTGACAAGGACAGTATAGTCTGAATCCTCCAGACTGATACAGTTCAGAATCTGGGCAGCTAAGAGAAGCCAAAGACACTGTGAAAATCTGCTGGAACTGTGAGGTGTGATTGCTGGTGAAGGGTACCACTCAATGGGCTATGGCAGTCTGATTCTCCTCCAGGATATAAAGAGAAGCAAGTAGGAATAAAAGCATGTTCCTATGATGCTAGAGTACCAGTGCCTTTATATATAGGCAAGTCCTCTGATCTGCCTGCTCTCAACTGCAGTCCTCAGAGATGCTTGCAGCTTCCTTGACTGTCTTCTATCTGCTAGCTCAACTGACATGTCCTATGGTAGTATATTACCCTGGAGTTCAAATTCTTCTGTGGTCTTCTCTTCACATGAAAGAAAGCTGCTGCTATAATCTCACCATTTCATGATGTTCTTCAGGGAAGAACAGAAGTCAGAACGCCACCTAAAATTTCAGTTACTGAACATGTTGTTAATATGAATATTATTGTTAACCTCTTCATCTCACCAGGATGAAGGGCCTTAGGACATTTAACAGATTCCAAGAGAAGAAGGCGTATACAAAATGTTATCTTCCTTTTCCCTAAAACTGAAGGAATCCCCTGCAGGTATGAAGCACTGTTTTATCAGGAGAGGTGTACTGTCTGATGTACTCACACATGAAGTACAGAGGGATTTGAAAAACTAGTCTTATTCAGACATCTCAATTACATGCCAGAGATGATTGTCATGAACTGATTTGGATCTTACACAGATGAAGGCAAAAGTTTTTGAGGGACTGAGCTGCCTGTTGAAGTCAATAGGCTAGAGATGAAGGTTTATACCAATGCCAAATTCTCTCTGTGGTCCCCTGTGAAACAAAATCAAACTGAGGCTTTACACATCCATGGACATGTCCAAAAAACCCCAGCTTATTTGATATTATAGAACAAGCTTTCTTCAGTTGCTCTTCTATTAGAGTAATTCTCTCTGTTTGGTAAATTAAGTGTCCACTAGAGGAAGCACATGAACTTGGGGCTCTAATATGAATGGTAGGTAGCAGAATTCTTTCTGCTTTCCTCCCATCTTACCTCCCCCATCCTCTACATTTTTAGAAGACAGATTGAGCTTTTTTTCCAGGATTGCCTCTTCCAAGCTCAGGAATGGTCCATCCTGACACACAGGAAACCAAGAAAAGACAGCGGGAAGCCTGCGTGGATGAAACAAAGAGCTCCAGACAATCCTCAAACATAAATAAGAAACATACAAGAGGTAGAATTAGTTTCAGATCTCCCATAAGGAGTATAGACATATTATATCATGCAAGGATGAGGTTAGGGAAACCAAAGACCAGCTGGACTTGAATCTGGTGAGGGATGTAAAGGGAGCTTCCACAAGTATAACTGCAGCAAAATACTGAGGCAAATGTAGGTATGCTGTTGAATGAGGTCATGGAAAAGTCTGAGGAACTCAATGACTTCTTGGCTAGAAAAATGGGACAACAAGATTCTCAGAGAAGTGCAGAATTGTACACCTGAGGACAATCAGCGCCATGCACCAGTGCAGGCTGGGGGGATCCACACGATGAAAAGCAATTTAGCAGAAAATGCCTGTTGACCTGGGCTTGCTGGTGGACAAGTTGACTATAAGCCAGGAATGTGCCCTTGAGGCAGAGATGATCAACAGCATCCTGGGCCACATAAGGAAGATCATTTCAGGCAGATGGAGGAAAGCGATCCTTCCTTTCTGCTCATTACCAGTGAAAACACATCCTGAGTGCTGCAGCCATTGCTGGGCTTCCAGTGCAAGGACATGGACATACTGCAGCAAGTCTAATGAAGGACCACGAAGATTATTAAAGGACTGGAGCATGTAACATACAGGGAGCTACTGAGAGACGTGGGACTGTTCAGCCTGGAAAAGAGAAAGTTGAGTGGGATCTTACCAATGTGTATAAATACCTGATGGGGATAGTAAAGAAGGCAAAGACAAACTCTTCTCAGCAGTATCCCGTGGAAAGGACAAGGAGAAATGAGCACAAATTCAAATACTGGAAATTTCATTTAAATATAAAAAGCTTTTTTGACTGTAAGAGTGGTCAAACGCTAGAACAGGGTGCCCAGAGAGTTTGCTGAGTCAAAGAGATAGTCAAAGTCTGTTTGTGCACAATACCTAGTGACCTGATCAAGTTGACTCTGTTCTGAGTAGGATGTTAGACAATCTCCAAAGTCCCTTCCAACCTCTGTTCAGTAATATTTTCATTATTCTAAACACATTTCTGATAGGAGCAATGCTTCTGTGTACAACCTCTTGATCTCTTTTTGGCAGAGAGAGGAAAAACATTGCTGTCTTTTGATTCTACTTTCAGGATAACATTCATCCCACAGGTATTGTGGGACGTGAATGACTGAGTCCTCATGCTCTCTTCATCACTTTCCCCTGCCCTACTTCCTCTATTGGCCAGATAAATTTATTGAAGAATCACAGATCCCTTTTGGTGCCAGCTTCTGTCTTTTCAAGGAGATTGGAAAGACCAATATATACATATAGATAATTTTTTTTTTTTGGTGGTGTGGCAGAAGCACAGGATAAAGTTAGGACATGAAGGGCAGTAAATACACTACAGATGCTCCTCCATACCAGCTCTATGAAAGAGTGGTCCTTTACTTCAAGATTAGATCCCTCAGCCCTTACTCTGCCTGAAGCACAGAAAAACTTCTACACAGGGCTACTATGAATCTTAGGCTCTTTCCCCTTTATGCTCATCTGCTGTCATTTTTCTCATGTCTTCCACAGACCAGTACTGAGAACTAGTACAGATGCCATGGAGAAATGGGTTGTGTACCAAAGACCTTACTCTTAAAGATGTCTTAATTTCATCTGCTGAGATCTTGCTAGCGAAAGATTTTCATGTCATGCTGAAAATAACAACCCCTTGACAGAGGGTGGAAGTCTGGTAATGTGACAAATGCTGAATCTGTTTCTTTCTCTGGAGAGAAATTGATAGCAGAAGACTCTGTGATGGTGTTCAGAGGAATTCAGAGCAAAACAGTTCTTGATGGGTTTTGTTGGTGCCCTCAGCTATCGGAGTACATTCTTCCTCATTTCTGTGAGTTGATTTCCTTATGTAAAAAATTACTTCTCCTTGCTCCATGTTTCCTAAATGATATCATTTATCTTACTGTCTTGCACACAAATATAAAGAAGATTCCATAATTTCAAAATGGATGTATTAGAAAGTGCAGAACCTGAACTTTCTTTCTTGAATTCTCAGGCAACATAGTGGGCCATGTAGCACAGCCTATGACAACTCTTTGATAGGTGCAGAAGAAGGGGTGGAGGTGTTGCCCTCTATGTTAAGGAATGGATAAACTGTGAAGAGTTGTCCCTGAAGAATAGCCATGAGAAGGCTGAGAGCCTATGAGCAAGAACTAGGAATCATGACAATAAAGGGAGCCTTGTGGTTGGTGTTTACTACAGGCCACCTGATCAGGGGGAGAAGCCTTCACACTCCAGCTCCAGGAGGCATCACGCTCGCAGGCTCTCATCCTGCTGGGGGACTT
>VWZY01007954.1:12664-58931 GCA_013399075.1 Chloroceryle aenea
TGGATCCTGCAGCTGGGCCAGGGTAACCAGCATTATGAGTATAGGGTGGGAAAGGATGTACTGGAGAGCAGTCCTGTGGAAAGGGACTTGGAGCTGCTGGTGGAGGAGAAACTGGGTATGAGCCACCAACGTGCAATCACAGGCCAGAAGGCCACTCACATCCTGGGCTGCATCAAAAGAACTTTGGCCAGCAGATGGAGAGAGGTGATTGTGCCGCTCTACTCTGCCCTGGTGAGACCTCACCTGGAGTACTGCGTCCAGCTCTGGGTGCCCCCAGCCCAAGAAGGATGTAGATATATTGGAGCACGTCCAGAGAAGGGCCACCAAAATGATCAGGGGAATGGAGCATCTCTNTGGAGACAGGCTGAGGGAGTTGGGGCTGTTCAGCCTGGAGAAGAGAACGCTCCAGGAGGGAACCTATAGTGACTTTCCAGTACCTGAAGGGTAGGCCTGAAGGCAGGGGAAGGTCTGTTCAAAAGGGTTTGTAATGACAGGACAAGGAGCAATGGTTTTAAGCTAGGAAAGGAGAGATTTAGACTGGATATTAGAAAAAAGTTTTTGAATATGAGGGTGATAGACAACTGGAATGAGCTGCCCAGAGAGGTGGTGGAAGTCCCATGCCTGGAGTCATTCAAGGTCAGGCTTGATGGGGCTCTGAGCAACCTACCCTAGGTAGAGATGGCCCTACTAGTGTAGGGAGGTTGGACCAGATGAACTCTAGAGGTCCCTTCCAGTCTAAAACATTCTATTATTCTGTATCGGCTTAGGATACAGAACTAAGCCAGCAGTGGGAATCATACTGTGCCCAACAATCCTGTAATAACTTTAGGTTCCTTAGCTGTAATTCAGTACCTAAAGGCTCTACTAAACTGCTCAAATGTAAAGAAAAATTTGCAGAAATTAATCAGGAAAAGTCTATTTACAGCATGCCTTTGCCATTTAAGTAGTAAAGAGTGATGTGTTCTTTAATTTTCTGCATAATGACATCCTTGCTTCTTTGCTTCATGTTTTCACACTGCTTCCTAGAAAAATAGAGATGTCAAGGCAATAGGAAAGTAAATATTCTCCACTCAAATTTGTTTTTTTATCTATCTTTAACTTCATTTAACAAAGTGAGATAGTAATGCAGAAATTAATGATGTATTAAGTCCTGAGAAAATGTACTTGAATAGTTTGCCCACAACCCAAACAGGCAATATCATCATAAAGATATTTTACTACATTTTAGCTACACTAGTGTTTGGATGGAATTATTATCAAACAGTGTATGCACTTGATAGTACTATTTGATGATATAATTGTAATAGAAAGCCCATTCTGGTAACCATTGACTTGTTTCCTGCCCAAGGATAAAGATGGGTCCTTGGAAGACAGTTACAACAAACAACAGTAACTGGCAAGTTTCATTTATGAAACTCCATCCTCCTCAACCTCCCTGTAGCTAGCCCAATGTTTCATAAAGGAGTCTAAAACTGAGATTTGGTTACAAAATCTGCCTTTGTAGGAAACTAGAGACACAAGAATCAAGTGAAACAATTTTGTTTCCTCGGACTTAAACCGATACGAACTAATGCAAGAGTCAGAATCAAACTGATATGTCTGAACTACAAGATTTAAACACTGTACAAAATTTATATTATCACCATCCAACACACATTCCATTTCTAACCCATCAGTTTTGGGATTCATTCAGGAAATACTTAAGAACAGGCCTTTTCTTCTTTTATTTACCAGTTCTATTGAGAATGTTTCTAACACTCTTGTACAAAACTTAATGATGATCATCTGTGTCATCTTGTGAGATGTTCTTGAAAGACGGCATTTGTTGATGAACACATTAATAGATATTTTCCTTCTATGAGTTCATTTTAATTGTCTGTTTATGTTAGAGCATTTAAAGTGTGCCCATCCTACCACTTCAAGGAATATTTCTATAATACAGATAGTTGGGGATTTTTTCTGTCAGTAAGAGGAAAATACTAAATGCTGCACAGTCACATGACTGTAAATGGATCCTTTCTTTTTGCTTCCATATTTTAGCTATTAGCCTGCTCAACAGAAATTTTGCTGTGGATTGAGAGTATGTAAATGGGTCAGTCAAACTGACTTCACTAAAGTCACCAGCTTTATTGTACACCATATTCAAATGCCACAACTCCAGTGGCAGCTGAAACAGGACGCATAATTGTAAATAGTATCCAAACTTCTTATAAAACATCTATTTCAGACACTGAATTTCCAAACTGGAGGATTTTTCTAGTTACTGTACTTGACAGATGTAATGTGCTATGTTTTATATTTTAAAATATCATGGGTAATTTTGTGAAAGATGTACCTTCAAGACTATCACTATTGCTTGTGGATGGGAGTAGAGATGGCTTTGATACATCAAACGGTAGCTGTCAACTCTTTTACCCATTTTGCTGGGTCTTAATTGCCTTCAGCAAGGGTCAGTTTCAAATTTAAGAATTTGAGGGTCCATTTAAGAGGGTCCATTTGTTGCTCAAGTTCCACCCAAAATCCTGGGAAAATATTAAACTTTCTAATGCTCAGTCAGCTAACTTTCCTCATGTGCAAACCCAAGTCAAAGGGTTCGATAAATAACATTTTATTTAAAGGGAAAAAGAAAACTCTTTAAAAAATAGTTAAGCAGGGTAAAAGACAGCACCTACATACAGCTATGACAAAAACAATTTTACAGTCTTCTGCTGGAGGGGCAGTGTTTGATCAGCTTCTTGCTTTCCTTGCCTAAGGTAGCCTTCACTCAAAATTTAGGACTCTTGTGTCTTGCAGGGCAGCAAGGTCTCAGCAGCTTCAGCTTTTCCACACACTATGTGAAAAACTCTTCCCCAAAGACCCCTTCTCTACTTCGTAAACTTTGTGCACCATACTGAAAGTAAATGCCTTAGGTAAGGCTAACAATCCTCAGGGACAGTTAAAAGTTTTAACTGGCCTCATCTCCTCTACACTCTTACAGGTACAAACTTTCCTCCTTTATGCTAAATAGCTCCCTTTCATACAGAAATGTTTCTCTAATGTAATGAAACAGTATATGCAAACCAAATATGGTTTAGGCCTATATACCAGTCCTTTCCATTCCTTGTCCCTTTGCTCTGCCAGTTGTCAGCCAGACTCCTTTTCTAGTCTGTCTTTCTTTCCCCTGAGGAATTCTTGTGGTGGGAGAGAGTGACAGAGATTTGCTTTTACTTTGGTACTCAGCCACCAGCATTACCCAAAGTTAATGTATATTTAATACAAAATAGCCGGTAACCCTTTCTGCCAGCCTCTGATCATGTGCCAGCTGAAGAATGCTGCTAAGTAATGTCCTCTAACTAAATCTCAAAGCCTACATATAAATTCCTGATTAGTGGTGGGTGAGATTACTAGGAATGTATGTGTATACCCCTCTGTATCTTTGCCAGCTGGAATTTATCCATGCTGTAGGATATCTACAGAAGCAGGCTCCAGAGAACCTTCTGGTTTTTGCAGTACATGCATAAGACAAATCTACTGGAGGGTTTTTCCTGGTGGCTTCATTTCTTGCCTCAAGCAGTCATGTAGCACTTCTGTCTATGATTACTTGATTGTCATGATTTACTGGGTAGGTTATGGCATCTCAGTGATAGGCATAAGGCAATCTTCATGTGTGTAGTTGTACATGGAACAATTTCATATTTCTTCAGGAATACACTACCATTTCCATAGAAGTCTGGGGGTTTTTTATTTGCTCCTTCCTTCCTTCCTGAATCAGCAGAGACAACTCAGATTGAGTGTAATGAAGTTTCCTCTCTTGGAATGTTTTGTTCTGTTTTGGTTTTTTTTTTAAGTTTTGGTTTGGTTTGTTTTTTGTCTTTTCATCTGATATTTCTTTAACTGGTTAACTAAATTTTACATTCGACAGGTAGTATAGAGGTCAAAATGTTAAGGGAACCAGAGGGAAGTGTTTGAGAAGGTCTTTCTGAGGATGACAGCTCTGCCTTGTAATACAATACAATTTGTCATGGGAGAGGGTGGGAGGCCTGCCTAAATTTTCTCTTCCCATCCTGCCAAATTCCCCAAATTGCATAACTGTGTATTCTCCTTACACAGTGGTACCCTTGGCATCCCTAATAAATATGCAGGGAAGCAGTGAAGCAGCTGGAGGCTTGAAGGCAGACCAAAATTGGTAGAGGACAGACTTGGTTAGCCAAAAAAACAAAACAGCCCCAAACCCACAAACTGAATTTGCTAACTCTCCCATGTATAACAGAACAACACAACACAGATTTAATAACATACACTATTTTGTTCTAAATGCACTCCATCTAGGAAAAATAAGTTTATCGGGATAAGCAAAGGACCCATGGGGAGTTCATCAGTTCAATTTCAAATCACAAGATGTGTTTTACTTGGCTTTGGAGGCTTCTTGTGCAAGATTAATATGAAACTGCTGAAATGCAAACTCACAAAAAGACATATTTTTACTGGTTGGTGCTTTTTTCCTCCGTGCCATTTTTTCATAGCAAGGCCTCAACACTGCCTTCCCCATCACCCCTGCCTGTCTGAGACTGACAGGAGTATGAGGTACTTCTTGGCTTCTGTGTGGGAATAAAAGAATGACTATTAGAAGAGCAGCATGAACAGTGTACCTCATAAAGATGTAACCCTGAAGACTTTTGCTTTGTCACTACACTGAATCAGAAGACAAGAATTTGGACCTCCTTAGAGGGGAGTATCAAACATGGTTATCCTGGGGTAGGTTTTGCCTGAGTAAGGAGGGAAAGATTTTCCTCCTTTGGAAAAATATTGATGCTTCTTAAAAGTTTATGTAGTCAAATTCATTACTTCTGAAGGTTTGCTAACTTCACTATAGCCCACCCTAGCCATGCATGCAGGCTGTCTGTCTGTCATTAAGACAATAAAAAAGCAAGTACACGCATAGAGGTTTTGATAATCCTGCTCTTATTGTCTGTGCACAGCACCTTAAATAGGCTGAGCACTGTCACTGGGATTGCTCGAGAGATTGGGTACTACTCAGCATGTGTAAGGGTGGAAGAATCTGTCTCCAAATGGTTTCTTTTTCTTCTCCTTGCTACAGGAACTGGAAAAGACAAGGGTGTGTGGGCGGGCCTGGAGTCCCTCCAAGGAAAGTGTGAGGCCTTGGGCAAAACAAATCCATCAGGTCTCTCATTTCTTCCAAATATAGGTCTGTTCTGTGCAATAGCCAAACTCAAGTCTAAACTCCACATTCAACTGTTTCAGAGGGAATACATGAAAAAGATCCTATGGCTTACAGAGTCCATCTATAGAAAATATTTTGATAGTTCTTCCGCTCTGGCATTATCTTCCACTTAGAAAGAAAGAAAAAGAAAATACATAAAACTGCAGCACATGGTTCAATTTTCACTGTAAAACAACTGATTGATGAAAATAATACTTCTGAAAACAATCTGTTGTGAGCTATCAAGCATTTTTGCCTATGCACCAATTGGCAGGAAGTAGACCAATAAATTATTACAATATGTAACAAAACAAATTGCTCTGAAGAGAAATGATATTTGTGTGCGTGTGTATGAGCAGGATAAGTAGAATTAAATCCATAAAAGTACGCTGAGGGATCATCCTCCATTGCAGCAGAAACATAATAGATGCAAAGGAGCTAGCTTCAGCTCTGTCCCTGTCTAAATCTCTAGCAAAACAGGTTTTATGATGTGCAAGTGTTTTCCTGGAGTAAAATAGAAGAATCCTGGGCTTAAATGAAAAAAACAGAAAGAACCTGGCATGTTCCTGCTGTTGAAAGGAAGGGGTCTCATAGCCATTTTTGTCAAGATACTTCCAAATGTTTCAGGCATCACCACATTTTAATAAAATGTAGCAGTTGCAGCAGCTCCCCAGATCTTGAATACTCTACTGCTGCCCATGGGAAAAATTTCTGAAGTGCTTATAGACATGAAGATTTGAGAGACACAAACCCATTAACTTTCAATAAGACAGTTTCTTTAGACCCTGGCACATGGACAAATTGCAGTGAGATAAGCTCTGTATGAAGTAACAGCATGTGAATTGCTCTGTTGCGGCTTTCTGTGTAGATGCTCCTATCCCACAGTGACCTGTTAAGGCAGAGATGATGATTCCTTTTCCATCAAGAGCCAAATCACCTCACATTTACCTCAGCGTTCAGACCACATACACTGGCAGTTAGTGGACAGCAGTGGACAAGCTTGATGTCTGCCATGGGCTAAATACACTTTTGAAAAAATAAGTGGAGCTTCTATGCTGCATAAGATAAATCTGCCTTGACATTTGTCATTCACTGTCACTCAGTTTGAGCCATGAGATCCACATTGCCCCTGCTTAAGCCAATACCTGTAGTCTGCATCAGATCTGTCTGTTTGCACTGCTGCTCAGAGGAGAGGGAATCCTTCTGGGCATGAGCTTCATCTTCTTTTCCTGAACTAGTCTCTAATTGTGGATAGTAGATGAAGGAAGTAGACACAAAAAAGCATGAAAGTCTGCAAAAGGCAGTTCTGGGAAATGTGACCTTCAGAGTATAGACAAATTTCATACACAACTCAGAGAGGGACTGGAGTGGGAGGCAAGATGAGTTGGAACACTTAATCTGATATTGTTTCCATATCAAGTCTATACAGCTGCTAGTGGTTGATATTAGGTTTTACACTAGATGTTCTGTAAATTGTCTTTTGGTTATTACTACAATCATGATAATAACAATAAGAAACTAAGATTTTATAGGTCTCCAGGAGTATCCAAATTCCATGGGAAAACAGTGGAACTCTATTTCTTAAAGACTTCTTTAAAAATCATTCCTTAAACTCAAATTTTCTTCTCAGAATAGAGATTTCCCTTTTAGATTAAGCATCCTTGTACATGACAGAGACAGACTATCATGGGCCTATTATTTTCTGCTTTTTTTAGCCAAGGGACACATATTCTGCAATCTCAAATACGACAGGAAATTATTTTGCCATATTTGAAGGCTACTGAATGAGTTGAGTGTCTAAAAATAAATAGTGAGCAAAAGTTAAGGGTTCCTCTTACAAACTCTCACATTTACACATTGTAAGGAAACCATTCATAGTTTGTAAGCACAATAGCTGATAGTAATTGCTAGAAGAAATGAGCTAGCTGCAAGGATTGCTAACTGTAGGCAGCTAGACAGCTTAAAATATTGTGGTCATGTCAATTAAGCAGTAAGCAAAAGACTGTGTGGCTGCAGAGTTACTGTGCTATTTTGTGACAGATAATTTGAAAAGGTGGCAGGTGAATAATAAATTCTGCAAGTGTCCAATAATAACAGATAAATATATTGCAAACAATTGTAGCTCATATCACCTACCAAAAATGTTTGTAATTTGCTCTTGTTTGTCATTGAAATGTACAGAATAAGAGCTTATTAGTGTGGCTAAGTCAGCAGCATTAATTACAGTGAAAAGATTAGCTTGATGGAGTTGTGGGTTAATGACTTTTGCATGCAACTACAACTTCATCACTAAATCTTCAAGTGCTGGAACTGCCTACATGTATCTCAGTGCCAGGTGAGATGTATTGCTCTAATTTTAAGGGAGGTTCTCAAGGGCCAAGGTCTTTCAGTTCCTCTTTCATTTAACAGAGTGCCCTCTTGACTTTATGAGGTGTGTTCATAACCTCTGTGCTGCTGCTGAAGGGATCGTAGTGCAGAGAAAAAGGCTTCTTGGTCTTCATCACATAGTTTCTGTAAGGAGAAGAAGACAGAGCTGCTAGTTCAGAAGCCATTTTCCTAGAACCTGCAGAATCTAATTTCTCAGTATGTAGGCATAAACTTAGCAGGGAACGGAGGCTGCTGTGACACAGTACATCCTCCCCATGGCCGAGCTGCTTGCAGCCCAAAAGATCTGCAGTGCCTGTTTTTCAGCATGGCTGGCTAAGACCTGTTCGTGCTCTTACAGCTCTACGTTAACATAATTCAGAGTTATTACAACCACAAGCTGAGGAATGCAGGAACACAGCATGTCTGCTGCCTCCAGTTCCAAGAAATAACCTGGAGTAGCTCTTTCTGCATAAAATCCTAAAAAGCTGTTGATACTAGGCATCCTGGGCTATTCTGCTGTCTCTGTTAAAAGAAAATACATTATTTCTTGCCATTTTTGACACTGTTTCCATTAAGTACAGGCTGGTAGGAATCCCTTGTACTGATATTGCCTTATGTTTTCCTGTCTGATAGATTCTTGTGCCTTTAGTTATTTTGAGCAGCTTTGGCTGCACAGCTATCCTGAAAAGTTATATGAAAAACTGAAGTCTGAGAATGGTGTGTTCCTTGTCCTGGTAAGTTCTTTTCAGGTTTGCCTGAGTCAAATGCTCTTGAAAGTCCTCTTTCTTCTGCCAGCAAGTTCTCAGTGATGTTTTTACACACATTAATAATTTAAAGGGGACCTTCAGATTCAAGATGAGGGGCCTAATTTGCCATTGCTATAACCCCAGCAGACAGTGCTTCTGGGGAAGAGGTGGGGGGAGTAGAGAAGAAGTCTGGCTTAAGTTCTCTTCCTCTAATAAATTCCTCATTTCATCTCCTACTTGCTTCCCAGTAGCTGCACAACCAGCCTCCTGCCTCCAGCCAGAAATGGTCTTGTTGTTTTAACTGTTGGAAATGAAGGCCAGAATTTAAACCCTGCTTATTAAAAAAAAAAAAGGAAAAAAGAAAAAAAAGAATTCTTCCTGCATAATATATCACAGTCAAAGAAATGCATTTAGTAACACCTTAAGCTAATTTGCAATAATGTTATTTAGATTGCAGTCAGCTACTTTGTAGAAATTAGATTGCTGTGAATGCTGATTCTGCATTCTTGTGCGGATATAATCAGAAAAGAAAGGCAATCTTGTTTTTAAGCCTCCTGCTGATCCATGTTAATTCCTGAGTCTGATATAAAATTTCTGTGTGACCTTGGGTAAATCAGTTCTTCGTGACCTCCTATTTGTATGGACTAGCATACAGGCACCCCAACTTTAGGGATTGCTCTCTACTCTCACTGTTCAGTTATAGCATTTACTTCAAAAATTGATAAAATGAGTCATTGCTAAGATGAAGCATGACACAGGGCATAATGATATACAGCTATGATTTTCTATGCAGTTTTTCTGAGATAAGCAAACTCATGCTTAACTTTGCTGCAAAAAAAAGACACTGTACACATGAAGTGTACATGAGATAGCCTGGCATGCTTATTGCAGCAGTGGTGGAGGGATTTGAGATTAGGATTCAAGCTGGTGTGCTACCCTCAGTAAAAATAGCCACCAACACTTTACTTACTGAAGCTTGGCCTTGGCATCTTCCAAATTTTTTGCTATGAAATAGACTGTCTGGAAAGCTTGATCCTGATAGGGGTGAACTGCAGTCACTTCTGGATCAAAAGGCTTGTTCTGTGACTTGTTTGATAAAACATACTTTGTAACAGGAACAACACAGGGTAGAGCAGGTGAATGAACATAGCAAAAATTGCTGCCTATTGGGCTGTGAAATGCTCTTTGTGGAATAGTTGGAGGTAATACCAAGCCCTTTTATTTCACAGGTGAAAGCTGCTCTTCAAAATGAGCAGTTAATAAACCAAATAACAATTTTTAAAAATAAGAAAAAAGGAAGAAAAAAAAATGAAGGAAAAAAAAAAGAGGTATATTTTTTCATATTACAGTGATGTACAGTTGGATACCACAGCCACATTCTCACACAGGAAGGGAAAGGTCTCTACCACAACCCAAAATCTGAATACCTGGAAGAAAAGTAATATCATGCTGTTTTTTTCAATTAGGATTACAGAAGATTCACAGTCCTTTGCAGGACTGTTTTGAAGTCCCCATGTCACAAACCTCATTTTTCCTGCTGTGCAGGAAATGTCATGGTATGACATACCAGAATGCTCCTGGTATTTTCTGCACATCTCTTATGCCAGTTAAGCAGCCTAAAAGCTTCCTTGAAGAAGCCCAAGATATAAAGATGTACTATGCAGTATGTACATGTTTGTATTTTGAGCCCACAGCAGTTATTCTGTATGTTCTTCTCCAGTTTTTCTACATAGTCTTCTCAGGCAGAAAGGATGATTATGGAAGGCACTCATGTCCACACTGCAAACCGTAGAGAAACCTATCATTTGCTTACAAATACTGGAGATACCTTTAAATGAGCCAGCGTCAGAGCTGGTGATTGTGTGATTGCATAGGTATTGGTCCTTTAGTACCTGCAAAGTGCACAGTTCTGGGTTAAAGTGAGTACCTGCACAGTTTGTCTGCCTCTAAAACCCAGGTGAAATAGTTTCAAGCCAGCTCAGCTCCAGTGACATTTGAACTGCCCTGCAGATGTGCCGAAAAGCTGATGTGGCCTCCAATTGTCCAGGTTGGTGAGTGCCCTGGACACTTTGGTGGAGTGCCCTGGGTAGAAACAAAAAGGAAAAAGGTAACAACAAAACCTTCCTTTCAACTTTCAACCTGGACAGTGGGCTCCAGCCATTTAGGGACAGTTTTTTAATACCTCTCTTCTTTGAGATATGCCTGTTTATCTTCTCCAGTCTTCAGAAGACTCCCCTCACTATTTTATGATCCAAACACCAACTCCCATGGTATTTGTAAATAACTGGTAAGAATGAGTGGCACTGCACAGGACTTTCAGCTCAGTCTGCTAACTGTAAAGATTCAGACAGCACCCTTAAGCACATTTTTAGGTATTTCACTGAACTGAGCCTGAATTTTCCATTACTAGAGGCTTGCCTTAACCAGTAGGCCAATTAGCTGCAGAGCTGGCGCAGAAATTAAGACAAGGCTTTTTAAAAGCAAAAACAAAACCAAAAAACAACAGCGACACCACTACCACCCCCCAAAATCCAAGAATATAAAATGCTAAAAGATGGTAGTTTTCCCGTTCTTCATTTGCAGTGTGTAATTGAAGATTAAACCTTGGGGAGCACTCATACAGTCTAAGATGGATGGTATAGACAAACAGGAGGCTGCTCTTACAATCTTAGAAGCTCTGAGATCTAATGGGAGAAGTTTTCAGAAACTCAAAGCCTGACAGAGGTTCTGCTATGCTGTCACTGTTGAAGTAGAACTGAAATCCCATTGATTTCAGTGGAAATTCAGCTTGAAACTGGATGGCCTTAAAGGCCTCTACAAGCTAAGTACTTGTTGTGCTGCAAGAAAAGCGTATGTAGCACTGAGTGCTGCCAGAAGTGTAGTATGAGCCATAAGATTTTACAGTATGTAGGACAGAGTCCAGCTGAGTGTTAACAGGAGAAGCATTTTGGATAATGTAGAACAGCTGACAGAATATAGTGAAATAAACAGTGCAATACTGAGAGCTGTTGGGGAGGAATTCTTACAGTTCAGAGGAGGCAAGGTTGGCCAGCAGTCAGACCCATTGCAACTGTTGAGTTTAGACTTGAGTATAGTTATCCTGTCCCTTATGATACCTAGCTGCTATCACTAAATGATTTGTGAGGTAACATGGATTCAAGTGCAAGTCTCATGCAGAGAGCGTCTAGCTCTACCCCTCAATTTCTGCCTTTCTCCCAGGTTATGTCCTGAGTTTGGGCAGGTTCAGATCATCTGCAGCAAATAACTACCTGAAGCTGAGTTCAAACTGGTCAGAGTGGGTGCAGTGGAGAAGAGAAAACCATTTTGAAGGTTTTATAGTCAGAATGTGGTTCCCTGGGTTACAGTCACACACTTATGAATAGCCAGTCCAGGCTGCAATTTAGGGTTGTTTCCAGGCTCCTTGCTGATGCGAAGTTCTCACATGACATTAGCTAGATGTACTGCCACTCACCCTCTCCAGCTGGTGACTTGCTGTCTTCTCGTAGCGAACCACCTAGCCTTAGGATCTTATGTCTTTATTGCCTCCTTAGTGACCAAATCATCTGGCCATTCCTGGTTTGGAGGTCTACAGCGATGAGGAAATACCTCCTTTGTATAGGTTGCTGCAGCATGTCTCCTCTGTCACATGCAGTGAGTCTGCCTGTGCCATGTATGCCCATCAGCTATGGAATCAAGTTTGAGGCCTCCATGCACAAGCTCTATGTCTGGGCCCATACAGAGAAGACTGGCAGATAATTATCAGTGTGGAAAATGATTTTCTCCCAAGCAGTAGCAAAACTTATCTAGAACTTTCTCAAGAGCCAGTCTAAGATTGCAAAATGAGCTTTGCAAGAAACTGAAGGTTATCATGAGCCTCACTATCTTCCAGTCTTCATCTTCTCAGACAAGACTGTCTAGCTGATGCTGTATTTCTAAAAAAAAAAATCCCTTCTATGAAATAGACACTGCACTACACATTTTTCCTCTCTTCAGCTGTAAAAGAAACAGTTGGTATACATTTCCAATTTGCTAGCAGGTGCTTCAGCATAGGACCTCAGCACTTTACTGCCACTGTCTATACTGAAGTTAGAATCAGATGCTTATGCAGACTAGAATGATTAAATGGAAACTTTTCTGTATTTCAGTTTCATTCCAAATAAAAATCTGTCAGATGAATCACTCAGCCATAAAAGGAAACTTTAGCACTTAAAGCCATTGATTTAAGTCTTTTGCATAGAAGTTTCAGATGCTCAAGGTGAAGTGCACAGAATTCACTAAGCTGCTGTCCCAAAAGCAACGCACTGAAGAATACACAAAGATTGCACAGTGTGCACAGCAGCATTGATGGTGAACTATCTGCCCATCTTCAGACTGTCTTAGGTGTTACGTGCAAGATGGACACACTTTTGGAAGGGAGGTAATCCTTCATTACCTACTGAATATAAATGCTATCGCATCTGCATGTAATTCCAGCAATATGATAGATGAAAACCTAGATGGACCCAGCTGTATCAAAAGTTTATCCAGCAGCTCAACGACTGTTGATGATAAAAGTAATGACAAGACTCTGCCATTTATCAGCTCAAGGACAGTTACCATTTCCATCATCGAACTTAGAGGTAGGGAATTTGAGATGTAGTTATACTTTCATGTTAAATAGCACAGTTTGGTGAACAAGCTTTTCTTACCTACTACTTTAATCAAAAGCAGAATAGTTTCTTGGTGTCTGATGAAGAACAGGGTAGAAAGGGAGGAGAGAGTATAAGTTTGGTACCCTCAACTCCAGCCACCAAAAGTGAGAATTTCAGATGCAACTTTTACCTTCATCTATGTCAAAATTAAACAGAAAAAAAAGGAGATAACATCATGCAGATAGATTCTGCAGTGCATATTGCTATAAAAGCTGCATAACTACTGGAGACAAGATTACCTCTGCCCTTTAGTACCTTGTTTAACATTTGATTTAAACCCATAAAGTATTCGGGCAGGCAGGGTAGAATAAATGTTGCCTTGAACTGTGCCTCCCTTTTGGACCTCTTGGGTTTTACCAGGTAAATAAAAGCAAGCCTAGGTTTCCTGTTTGTTGACTGTGAATATGAGAGGTAGTGAAAGGTTCTCAGAAAAAAAGAGTAGCCTCAGCGTATCCTGGAACAGATAGGCATGTAAACCAAATGCATTTCACTGGAGCCTAATATATATGGGAGCTCATTGATCTGCTGTTCTAAAACAATATGTTTCACTGTTCTACAGACGAATGCTGCAATAGTGATAGCACACTTCTGCTCATGTTCGAGAGCAGTAAGCCACAGATCAGGTTGCTGTGTAGAAAGGAAGTCACATTTATTTCTCTAGGGGGTTAATGAAGATGCAGATCTCTCAGCTTACCAAGAGAGAAAGCTCTGCAAATTATATATCACAGAGGTTGCTCACAAAAGTCTCCCACTTGCAAATGTTGGGAGAAAAAGAGTGCTAAACTTGGCAGGAGGTAAAATGAAGATTAATGTCTGGGAGGGTTCCCCTTTCTATATGTTAACTTTCAAATGCCCCTCTGTTGGGACTCTTATTATAAATGTCTTGAGATACATTAACATGTTGTTTCTTCCTTCTGTCAAATGACTGGGAAGTGGGTTGACCATTAGCAGAGTTTTGAAATATCTTTATTGTCATAATGAACCAACTATCCCCAGTTATGGTAGTCCAAGCAGTGCTAATCCAGCCATGATTCCATATGAATATATTGTGTTAGGCTGTTAGGTCGAGGTGTCTATGTGTTAAACTTAAAATATATTTCCCATGGAAAAAAAAAAAATCGATCTTATAAAAATGCTTAAGAAATGTGGGTTTTATTTTCCTTTGGCTCTTAATAGTTCTAAAAAAAAAATCAGTATCTCCACAACCTGAAGCAATTGAGACCTACTGATACCTGTTTAGGTCTTTTGCACTGATCATCTGCTTCAGAAATTAGTATCCCCCCTATTAGCTGTTTATCCAAAGGAGAGGAAACCTATAAGCTTTCTCTCAAGGTACACGATTCCTCATTCCACGGCTAATCTGTCCAGGCTGGGCAGTATCGGACCTGTGTATGTAGATTTTCATTTACATATAATTCAAGCTGGGATTAGTTTTGAAATGTATTTAGGAATGTAAAGTACTACAGCATTTTCTTTTTGTATGTGTTCATGACATTTACAGCTTCTTTGCACTTCATTTGGTCCAGTCAGCCAGTGCCTTTCTGATTTCTATGTTCATGTCAATGGCATTGACAAACTCATGGAATTCATAACAGGCATAATATTGCCCTCTAGTGAGTAATTCAGAAAGGTACACGAGTTTAATCTTAACAGTACTGGTGAGGAACAGTGAGAAGAAAATCTATTACTTTATAGGATTGTTGCTTTCATTGCATTTAATCTCTTTAGGTGGAAGACAGGTACAATCCTGCAGTAGATTTTCCCCTACTCAGTAGCTTCTGGGAAGGGAGAATTAATTTCTTTGCAAAAGAAAAATCAGTATTTTAAGCCATACTGCTTTATATAATGAAACAATAGTTATTTTTTACTAGAGAGTTCAGAAAACTGGACTTTAGAAATCTTTCAATACCATATGTTTGTCACATACCATAAGCTCCCCATAAGATGAATGCAGCCCTGCCCCATAGGCTTTGACTGATCCGTTTTGCTTCCAGAGACCAAACTCCACAGTGAACCAATAAAGCTAGTAATAAGAACAACTAGTGAAAAACAGTCTCAACAAGCAGTTCATTTTTAAGTTTCTTTTAATTTTCTTTCATCCTTATTCCTTAACGTTTTTGGATCTTCAAATTTTATAGTTCTATATTTTAAGGAAATTATTTTTTCTCTCAACACATATGACACACACAAATTATAACATATTTTTTCAAAACTTGCCATTCTTTCCATTCTCACTCCCATAGAAAAAGACAAAAAATTGCTAGTGATAGCTACATGGCTAAACCTAGTCATAATGTCCTACCCACTTCTTTCTTTGGAAGATGTTACAAATTGCCCTGCAACCTCTTAGCCCTGAGCTTCCCCATAGTCAGTGGAAGCTGTCAGATTTCAGTTCCTAGTCCCTGGAAGGAGAGGAAGACTATTACAGAGGGTTCAAGACCCTAGGAAAGGTACTTGGAAGAACGGTTTTCCTCCTCCTTTGTGTAGTAACATTCAGAAGAATTGAAGAATAACTTATCCCTCAACAGCCAATGTACCCTTTAAATGATGTCAATTACATCTTTATCATGCTCCAGTAGAAAATAAAGTTACACCTGTCTGGGCTTTTCTGGCAATAACAGATGCTTAGGACCGTACTTCTCACTGTTTTAACAGCGTACAAGACTTGGTACTAGTGGCACTTTGTGAAAAACATGAACACTAGTAATTTCCCATCTCTTGCTCAGAGATCCACCTGCTTAGAAAAGTCCAGGGACTTATAGAAGCAAAACGACTAAGCATTTCATCAGGTGAAATCACATGCTTCTGGGCTCCCCCAGAGGGACTCCAGCCCCTGCTCCAGCACCTCCCTAACCTGTAGATAAGAAGAGACAATCCTGCTGATGCTCCCGTTTTTGTAGTTAATCTGAGACACTGTAGCCTTCCCTGAACAGTAAGGCATATGCAGTGAATTGTTAGGGGTTTGCCTCCAATATTAAACTGCCATCTGTACTTACTGTGGCCAGTTTCTCAATCTCTGCTTCAGATGATCCAAGAGAAGCCAATCCAATATCCTAAAGCAAGTAAGCAAGCAGGCACTGTTACACTAGTGTGATTATTCAGCCCAAGGGAGAGAAAGAGGGGAAGGGGGAGGACCACAGCATTTCTAGCATGAATAGCATGAACTATTCATTGTTTTTGTCACCCAAAATGACCTTCCATGGCTTCCAGGATGCCTACCTCTCCCTGGCCCCCAGCTACATACCACTGAGAGCCACATTAGATGAGTGTTTAATTCTCAGTGTTCTCTGTGTAAAGTTAACTGTCTCTTAGCTTTATTCTGGGCTATGCCTGGTCGAGATTCATAGAGAGGCATAAGAAGGAAGGACAGAAAGGTGGGCTTTATCTTTGCCATTAGTTTTCTGTCTCTCTTTCTGGCAGTCCTTTTGAGTGGATCAGGTTCACGAAGGCAGGATCCTGTTTACTCTCCTCTGAGCTTCCTGCTAGTTGTTACTCTCACAATAGGAATCTGTAGATGTCTCTTCTTAGTTATCCCAGGAGCCATGTCATGCAGCAAATAAACAAAATTAGGGCATTTTCACCATTCACCATCTCATGTTGAATGAGACGGAAAAGAATTTTTATGGGGTGAACTTCAACTGTGAAAACACTTCGGGGGGGGGAAAGAGTAATGTGTGAAAATTCATTTTATGTGATCCCATGTTGTATAGTCTGTGTTTTAAATGGGGAAAGAGGAAAGCTGAAAAAATTTAAATTGATATAATCTCTTATTTCTAATGTGTCTTCAGTTCTGATATTGAACTGAACTGAAGAGGTTTCTTCCAAAATAAATTATAGACCATTAGGATATTCTAAGTACTTTGCATCTGAATATAACTGATATTTATGACCTTTTTAAAGATATTCTGACAGGAACCTACATCATGGAACCCCTCTGTTCTTACTGCCAGTTTCCACACTGTCCACTCATTGATAAGCCTAAAATATGAGTTATCTTCTTCCCTCTGCTATCATTTTGAGGCACATTCATAGTTATGAAGTCTTTAATTATATAAGGTCATCGAGTTCACTTGGGTCTGACATTACTACTCATACTGAATAGCCCCTTATTGTACAAAGAAGCTCTGTTTGCTTTTAGGAGCTTCCTCACCACTGTGAGCAATGCTGTGAGAATCTGGTGAGTTGTAAAAGGAAAAACAACTCTAATGAATGACATGGTGATGGACACAATTAAAGTATCATGTGAGATAAAAATGTACATCTAGAGACAGAACTAGCCTGAGGGCTTGATGGCTGTTACTGGTTAGGTTCATGTGGTGTAGGACAGGAAGCCAGGGAAAGAGCATAGTCAGTACAACTCAAATACACAGCACCGCAGAGGCTCCACTGGCATCTTTCTGCAGATTGACACAGCCCTCCCACAGAGAATTCCCACAAGAACTGCCTGCCCTACTTTTAATATGGTGTCCATAGGGAGCCATGCCCACTTCCTTGGAGTAAATGTCTCCCAGGGCACTGCTAGACCTCTGCCCCTGCAGGTTGTGACTCAGGCACAACTGAGTCTTAAAATACCATTTGAAGCACAGTGAACTGTGTGCCTCTGAGGCACATCTGGCCTGGTATTCAGAGAAGCTGATGAAACAGACAGGAGAACAAGCTTCTTACCTGTGAGAACTGGGCAAACTCCTTGCCAGCTAGCATGGGAACATGACCCAACAACTCACGGCAGCAGTCTGTGGAAAACAAGTGACTGTCATATTTAATAAAGGTCTCTTTTCCTACCCTACATGAACTTCCCATGAAGGACTTTAGCCAATAGACCCCCAAAGAGAGCTAGTGTGAGGCCTGCTCCACAGTAGCTGACTCCATACCTGGCCTGGCTCTGCAGGGAGCCCTTCTGCCATGGGGAGGCAGCTGCCCCCTGCTACCTTGGCCATTGTCTCACTTGGAATGCCACGGGAACAAGTCTCCTATGTCACAACATCTTTGAAAGGTCCCAGCATACAACAAAAGTGTCTGTGTGAACTTGTAATTTCTCATGAAATGTAATTGCTGTTGTCTGGCCAGCACTTACTGGGAGAGTTTCACAGCAGGGAATCAAACCCCAGCAGATGGTAACTGAAGGCAGGATTAAAAGATTAAACCAGATATCCTCCAGTCTTTTCTTTCCCCAGACAACTTTGCAAGAGAGACAGAGACCCACACCCTCTCATGCATGACTTCCCCTTCTAACTCTCCAGCTACCAGTTTCTTCAATTGTTTCATTCTGTGGACTACTGGATAGAGCTCCAGGGCTGTTCCCAAGAGGACCATCCCCAACACATTCAGGACAGGACTGTGCCAGGGCATCCAACTTACGGTTCTGGGGAATGCACAGGAGAAGAGAAATGCCTTATATATTGTGTGGTCTGGAAGACACGAAATGCCAGGCTGGCAAGGAAGCCACGAGCAGACAGGAGTCCAGCAGCTGGTCTCAGCTGGAAACCTGTTCTCTCTACAAAGCAAAGTGAGACTGAATTTAGGTATGTCTAAGATTAACTACATGGCACTCTTACTTCAGGTAAGCAGTTTCCAAGAACCTTTGTGGTTTTTTGCAGTAGTTCACCTAACAATAGTAGGAACATCCTGGCTTATCCTTATCAACATGCCCCTGTACTGCTGTGCGTCCATTTACTGCAATAGCAGACCACCTAGCCATCCATCCTACACATGCTCACATGGCAATGACATGAGGTATGGGAGTACTGCCTATCCCAGTTTACATTTTTAGCATATTTACACACATTTATCTACTGTGTTCCACATATCAGTGATGTGTCTGAGGTGACATATGCAAGCAGGGGACAGAAACTGCATTTTCAGTCCTGGCTAGTCTATTAATTCTTGGATTATCTCTCTCATTTCCTCTACATCTTATGTAAAAAGTGTTAGAAAAGGGACACACCCCACCTCAACCCCTGTCTGAAAGCACCTGGCTCTTCCCTGATGTGAGGTTACTGTTTACCGCCCTCCTGAAGACTTTCTTATTCCCTACACTGAAGCCCTTGGTACTTGCACTGTTGTGGAAGTATGTGGGACAGAGATCAGTTCCACTCTGAGCAATTCTTCTGTTCCTCAGTGGGCCTAGTTCAACATACCTCATACTATTTAACATCATTTCCCTTTGTCAGTTCCTGCACCACATGTATGAAATAGCACTGGCAATACTTGCTATCAATTATATTTTTCTGCCTGGACTTCATTAGAATGGAGAATGAGCAAACAGGTCCTTTTCAGAGATAAGGGTGCTGGAATTTGGCCCTTAACCATTTGACGTCAGAGTTTCCATCCATGCTTTCACCTATTTTTTCCCTCTGCTTTTTTCCCCATATGTTTATCTTGAACTAACTACACAGCCTCCCAGTGATATGATCATATATATTTTGCTTTGCATGTGTCCATAGAACAGGACAGAAGAATGTAATACTTCTGCACTGTGATTTCAGGTTGTGCTATTAGTGTTACTCCAGAACACTGCATTACTGCAAAAGTTCTGTGAGAGGTGACTAACAAAATACCCACTCCTATGGTCAGCAGAATACAAAATCTACATTTCCATGGGAAACATGTTGGTGGTCTGCAAAGCTAAGAAAAATTAAAATCTCTGCTTTAAAAGAGAGCCAATGATAATCTTTTTGAAGTCCCATATTCAAAATCTGTGTTGCATTCTCAGCTCCCATAAATGACATTTCATCTTCTTTAAAGCATAAAAGTACATTTTAAAAAAAATCAGAAATGGCTTTATTCTCTCTTCTCTATCCATATTCTATTGTGTCATGAAGCCTGGAACCTAATTTATTTTATGTAAACAAACAAAAAAATCCCACCCAGAAACCAAGCCATTTACAAGATTTGTTTTGGTTTGGTTTTTAATGTTTCTTCCAGCATTTCTTGTCTCTCTCTGTCTGGCTATTAGCACTTTTCTCATTTAAAAAAAAAAAAATAGAAAAGACAGAAAGAGAGAAGAAAAGTAAAAAAAAAAAAAAAAGAAAAGAAAGGCTTCACTGGAACAACTAGAAGTGACAAAACAACCAAAGCTCTACAGGACAAAAAAACATATGGAGTAGACAGCAAGGAATACTTTTACCTGACAATGTGAGGGACTGGGTGGTTAGCATTTGCCACGGTTATCTTCTACTGCTCCACTGAATTCAAAGGTTATGTGTATAGAACTGCCTCAAAGCTGAACAGCAGCAAAAAAACCTCATGGAGATTATGTCGTTGTCTATATGCTGAGCAAAGGCATCAGTGTTAACCAGGGAATCTGAAGTGGCTGTAATACAGCTTATTATTCTTCCCCCTTCCCAATAAAAAAAGGAGCATATTTGGAGGAATAGACAGACCATCAGTTATGTCTCCTTAGGCACCGGCTAGGAGCTGGCACAAGAAGGCTACTCACTTGTTGCTGATGCCATACTAAACCAGTCCAGAGGAATGTGAAAATCTCAGAATCAGGTCATCTTTGGGCTGAATTCTGAGTCTGAGTGAAGGGAAAACTATAACAGCTGAAAAATGTATCAGACAAAAACCAAGCCCTAAGTAACTCCATTTTGGAAGGACTATGAAAGAGTCTAGGGAACTTTATATTGCTTTAGTATCCATGTTGGAGGAGCAGGAGGGAAAATTACAGCTTATGTTCCCTGAGATGCCCTTTTAAATACGGGCCAGTGAATCAGTCTGCTGATGGAATAGACTTGGCCCATTGCCTTGAAAAGCCATAAGAAAAAGTTATCTGCTGAAGGTAATATCTGCAAAATCTGAACTTCTAGTTCATTACTGCACAATAAACCCAGCAATCAGTAGAGAACTGGGGGTGTGGCTGATCAGACCTGCTTCCCAAAGGTTCCTGAAATCAAAATGAGTTCAAGAGAAGGTCTTGAGCAGTTGACCTAAAGTGATCTGTAAGGCTTAGTTCTTGGCCTACAATACTCAAGTGTACAGGCATGTGCATTGTACTATGTGAGTTTGCTTGAATTCTCTGACTGTAATTTCTTCCAGCTGTGGAGGAGAATGAATGTCTAAATCCAAACATCTTTCCTAGAAAGAAAGATGTGCCTGGGTTCGTCTAGTTAATCCTTTAGAAAAACACTTGCCATATGAAATATTTACACTGTTAACCATTAAAATTCCCCTTAAGTAATTATGAAATACTTAGGAAGTAGAGTGAATTTCTATTGAAAATAGCCTCGCTAGCAGGCCAGGTAACACTAGATGGATCTTGTAGTTCAACTTGTGTTAAAGTCAAAAGGAATTGCTTGGATAAATTTGCAGACATTGCTGAGTAAAAGACAAGATGGAAGTTTATCTGGCTGTGTGGACTGGTTATAACATGATCGCTTTCTCTTCAGGATATCCCTCTCTTTCTCTCTGCATCCTCATGCTTTATCATATTCAAAGTTGCACCACAGGAGGTTTTTCAGAGCTGCACCAGGGGAGGTTTAAACTGGACACTAGGAAATGTTTTTTTTTACAGGAGGGTGGTGAAACCTTGGAACAGGCTTCCTTAAGGGGTGTCTGATGCCCCACACCTGTCAGTGTTTAAGAGGCATTTGGACAATGCCCTTAACAACACTCTTTAGCTTTTGGTCAGCCCTGAATTGGTCAGGCAGCTGGACTAGAAGATCACTGTAGATCCCTTCCAACTGGAATAGTCCCATTCTAGTCTAGTGTAGTCTAGTCTGGTCTGGTCTATACTATATAAAGTCTTACTATCACATATGCTAAAGAATGGTCCAGTCCTTAGAGACAGTATTTAGCAAAGATACATGTTGGGATTTATGACCTAAATGTGAGAGTGGGACAGTCTGGTGCTCACCCAGAGCTAACCAGTGACAGGAAAAACTGCGATATGCATCTCACAAGCTGCAGTTGAAATGCATCCACTGTATGCCGAGGAATGTTGGGAGACACATCACAGCCTATACTTTGGTTAAGGTTTTGTTGATTGAGCACTCAAAAACTATAACACAGGAGCTTAAGTTCACAATTCCTTGATGAGTTGTAAGGAGCAAAAGTTCTGGCCTTGGTAAAACCCACCCAAATTAGTATTAAATCAGAATAATGTAAAATCATACCCCTAGCACAGTGGCTGCTTGACATGAGACATGCTTCTGACTTAGACTGAATTTGTCACAAAGGTACCTTGCAATAATGTCAACCTTCATACTATTCTAGAAAGCATTCTGCGTGGGGAAATGACCTTATTGGAGGGAATCATTGAAGATAAGTAAGATATTAGTACAAAGCCCCATATAATGGGGAAAATAGCTTACTATTTCTCAATTGTGGTTAGCTGTAAACAGAGTTCTTTTGAACAAACTCTGTTCCATCTACACATAATCTTTTACAAAGCCTGTAGGCTAAACTAGTCCATGTTTTATCTACAGTTTAAGAAGGGTAGGATTAGCCTCTCAAGAGCCATTCTTTCCTTTTTCCTTAGATAACCATTCCAGGATGGAATAAAATATTCTCAGTCAGAATAGTTCAGAAAATTAGCTTACATTAGCCACCTCATATTTATAGTAAATGAGTTAAGACTTGCTGTGAATATCTTCCCAATTGTTAATAGAGGAATTTTCAGAATTATTATTTTCATTGCCTTTTTTTTTTCTTAAGACATTTTGTATGGTTCAGAGAAAATTGTGATCAAATGTTGTCAACCAACACAAGAAATACAAATAGTATTATGACAGAATATTCTTACCTAAAATCTTACACTTTGAAATCACCTGATTCATTTAAAGAACCTAAATATCTGTGGTAATCAAACCATCATCACATGATTTCTGGAACTCCCTGCTGTCAGCTACTGTGCAAATGAAACAAAATGAGATCAGCTTCTTCATGAGAAAAAAAAAAAATCAGTCTACTTACTATAGGAGAGAAGTAAGACGGGTAGTTGAATAGAAGTGAAAATACATGAGAAAATACATAATGCATACATAGAAAAATTCCTACAGATGGATATGATGGTGTTCATGAGAGATGCTTTCATATGCCAACCCTCCATTACCTTACACTAGAGGTGCAATAAAAACGTTGTCATCAAACAGCTTAATATTCCTTAAAACTGACAATACCTTTGAAAACTCTTCAGCACAGAAAGTTTATTCAAGATTACTGGCATCACCTCTTGATACATGGAGCAGGTCACTTGATTTCCTGAATATTATATTTAAATTTTATTTATTTAAAGTTAAGCCATACTTTTTATTATTTATTTCATCATAGTGATCAGCTGCTCTCCTCTATTGCACATCTTGTCACTGAGAAGAAGCAAGGAGGCTTTAAAGAGCACCTTTCTTTAGTCATTCCTGATAACAGTAGGAAATCGTCTGGTTCACACAAAGCACTTGGCTTTGGGAATCTCTGCAGTCTGTGGCCTCATAAAAACGTCTCCTGCCCCTTGCTAGACAAGTCCCAGTTAACAGCAAGTATCTAGCAATCTTATGTGGTTTTTTATCAAAGGCCACATTACTAGCCACTTACATTACTAGCACCACAGCCTTTGTTCTCTTGACAGCCATGTGGTAGGTACCAAAGATTTTAGTGTGGCAAATGGGGCCACAGAAAGAGAAAGAAGCAGTGTTGTTTCAAGGCAGCTGTTGACTGACTAGCAGGACCTCCTGGAAATCATTTTGTCTAGCACGCATTGCCGTACTGTCTCAGGCACCAGAAAAAAAGTGTATTTAAGAGGTATGTACCCGTACTTCTGTTTCGCTCTTGGGTCTTACCATCAGCATATCTACAGAAGCATAAAATACAGTCTAACCTGTAGAAAACCTGTATGTGAAATCATGCTGTGTGCCACTGAGGCTGTATTGCTGTCAGGATTGGAATTAACTTGTTAGTGCTATGCCAACTACAGCCACTCAAGGAGCAAACACAAACTTATGGCTTCATCCCTAGATTTGCGTGGTACTAATGTCCTGTGCTACAGCTCATCTTGCATGAGGGAACTCTACAGCTAATCAGCTCTGTTCACCAGCTTGGGTCCTATGAGGTGGTCTGTGTGAGTGGTGTACACACAGGAAACCCAATAATAAATTACAGGTCATAAAGGCTGACCTTTTAAAAATCCAGAGATATCCTGACATTGAGGTATGCTCTACTCCTGATAGCCACAGTATTTCTCCAGCTGCTGAAAAGCATCTAGGTACTGTGTACAGGCATGAGTAGGGTAAAAGCTACTCAGCCTCGTGTAGACTTCTCTCCTGAAAAGCAAAAGCTGTATAGCATGATCCATGTCAATAAAGCAGTACTTATCTGCTCCATCTACAGATGCCCAAAGAGACATAAACCCCAAGCATAGACAATTGTCTAAAAATCTGAACTCAAGACACCTGATGCTTGGAAGCTGATGCCTGGGTGGATGTAACAAAGCATAAGGAGTTTTGTTTCACTTTTCCTTTAGAAGGTGGATTCTGTTCAGCAGATCTGTTTTATCCCTTCCTACATGCTCCTTTAATGTAACAGGACTCAGAGGTGATGCAGAAGTGATACAGAAGTGATTCTTGCTTAGGTATAAGGGTGTTGGCAGCATCAGGAAAACCCCCGGGAAAAAGCTTAGTCTGTGGCCCTCTCTATATTGTACAGTTTAAGGATGGAATGAATAAGATATTCCCTTCCTCTCTATGCTGGGGTGCAACTTGAAATGTCAGTCCCTCCACCTCCATGCTGAAGCATAGCCTATATTTGACTCTTACAAACTTCCTCCTTAAAAAACCCCACATTTTCTAGTATTGAAGAGCAGCTTCTGGACAAGCACAGAGGTTTATGCTTTTGCAGTTCAAAATGCAACATGGACTGTGTCTTTGAAAGACATGCCAACTTCTTCACACATTTAGCCCATTGTAAAAAAAAAAAAGAGACTGGCTGAAGAAAAAGATGTACAACCAGATTTAGGCACAGGCTTCAAGCTTCTCTCAAATGTGATGGTGCTTGAGTCTAAAGCTGTGGAATATACTGGAATATATTTAGCTGTTTTAAAGTAAACAAGTTGTAATAGGATGGCAAAGAACCTTATAGAAATGGTTATTTTTGTTCAGACATAGCCCGAGGGTGTTAACAATTTTATAAACATTGTTATATGAAAATTGAGATCATTCTTGGAAATGCTTGCTATGGAAAAATGACCTTTTGTTAGGTTTGTATTGTATTTTTTTTGTGATGCTATTGTTGCTATGGAGGTGATAGCCAGTCCCTTGTAATGGCTCTTTTCATTTGTTCAAATGTCTTAGCGTGGAAGTAATGAACGAGAATGAGGAGGGGGAGGAAAACATTAGGAGGAAAAAAAAAAAGAACAGAGTAAAACGGTGGCTTCTGTCACTATTGCAAAAGCCACAGGAGACTGGGCCATGTCCATAGAAGAATTAGGAAAACATGAGGAGGACTAGAGTTCAAGCATTGCTCCAGATTATTTCTCCATAGAGTACTACTGACTTCAGGAGATTGCACAGAATCTGAACCAGTACATGGTTCATCACCAGACCAGAGTCTAGAGAGAGCAGGTTTGCTTACAATTCTCCATATACAGTCTCTTCTGTCAAAGTATCATTCTACTTTGTGTCTAAACACTCAATACAGAAATGTACACTGAAACACAGAAATGTAGGCAGTCTTAGAAACTAGTGATGAATTATCCAAAGCTAAGTGTTCTTTCTCTCTAAATACCTCTAATGCAATCATCTAAGTTCCCTCTGAGGTTAACAGAGCAGCAGACGTTTTCAAACAACAATTTAGCTTTCCCTAAAAAAGGTGTTATGCCTCACCATATGGAGATGCTATCACTTGGAGGACCATTAAGATGGTACTTCATGGTACTTCAGTCCACAGATGGAAAGAGAAACTGCTGAAAGCACAGTCTATGAAATACTCTGGAAAAAAGCCTCATAAAAAAAAGATGGAGCCAGGCACTTGAAATACTTTAAAGCCAGTGACATTATTTTACATACATTTCCTTATTCTTTTAGGAAAAAAAAAAAAAAAAAGTGCATTATTTATTAGTAATTATTTATTATGTAGACATGACCGGTGCATCCTCATAATTTTGTCCTAGATTTTCACTTTTTCTTATATAGTTTTTACCCATAACTCATCTTTTATGACAATATCACTTTATGACTTAGTTTCAGAGCTTTCCAAGATGCTTACTTGAAAACTTCAGATCATCTGTACCCTCTGTTTTCTCAAAGTCATATTTCTTCACTTGATTAGTTTTCATGTTTATAACCATGTTGCAACAAACTGAAGGCATCCATCAACTCTTCAGAGGGAACACCAAGGGAATTTACTCTGTGCTACAGATTTCCCATTCAGTTCTCCATTGCTCAGTTAAGTTGTGCTGTAATGCAGCTGACCTCAGGGCACAGCGCCTGGGGGCCATGGTGACCATTAGGAGGTCTAATTCTGGAAACAGCTTTGCATTACAAGACAACCTTGATTGCTGAAGCTGGCTGTTTGGGGAAATGGACAGATACTCCTTTAAAGGTCTGTTCCACAGTGGGACTCATTCTAGGTGGAGAAGGGCTGAATGAGGGAGGAATGAGGTGGAATGACGGAGGTTGGCAATAAGAGAAAAACAGGAAAGAACACAAAATTAAATTGTCTTAAACATGACATTGCCACACATCATCCTGTGCCAAGATTGTTGGCTGGTGGTAGCAATCATGAGCATGACATGGATCATCAATCTCTGACAATTGAAAGATGCTATAAAAACCTATTTGAGCTTAAACAAATGTGACCACTTGGATGAGTTGGATGCAAGGTTTCTATGTGACTGTGGTCAGCACCTCACAAGCTCTCTATGACACAGCAGACTACTTAAAATATCTGAAAAGATAGGAAGTCCTGTGGTTGAGGTTCTGGCATGAGATATTTAGTATATGGATTTAATTCCTGCTATTGACATAAACTTTGTTTTTAACTTTGCACAAATCACTTAAGATTGACCCTTTTCAACTCCACAGTTATAAAATGTGCTCATCATTTTTCCTTTTTCCCACCTTTATGTTGTCTTTCTATTTAAATTGTAAACTTTTCTGAACAAAGACTTTCTCTTATTAAGTGCAGGCATGGCAACTTTCACAGTCCTGGGACTCCTCTTAACTGTGACATTTGGACATATTTATATTTGTATTATCATACAAATGTGTAATTATTGCTGCTTACTAAGGTTTGTGAAAGCTAGTGGGAGAATGTGGGAACAGAAGTATATGAAATAAGAACTCTGCTTTCTTTCAAATTAGCCTGCCACATACTTCACATAAAGTCTGCAAACGTACTTGGAATGAATTAGTTTTCTTTGTTTGTAGTTCTGGTTTTAGGGGTATTTTTGAGTGGCAAATCTTCAGGAGAAACAAAACCTCAGCATAGAAATGCTGCACCCATGTAAAAGTAACTTGTCACAATTGCATATGACATCAAAGGCTTTTTTACAGTATAAATAATATGTCCTGGAAGTGCATTCCAAAATTTCCCTACCTTCCTTTACCATGAATACTTTCAGGAAAACAAGCAAGGCTGATCTGGCCTATGAACTTTGGATTAACCACAACATATAAGCGTGCATCTATCCCGTGAGTATTCGCTCCTGATAATAGCTTTGAAAAGGTGATATTTTTGTTACCACCATAGCTATGATTAATTGGAAGTCAGTTAGAAGTTGTTATGCTATAGGCTGCAGGTGTTTTCTGGCTTCTGATACCCTGATGGGATTTGCACTCAGGGAGATGGTCAGGAAAATGCATTTTGTTCTAGAAAAGAAATAGTGAAGACCAGCCTGGAAAATGGCATTCTGCAAAACAAATAACCAAAAGTTGACACATAAACACAGAGTAAAATTTGAAATAGATAGATAAATATGTTTTTAAAATATTATAACTGTCTCACATCATCAGTCTTTCCTGGGGCTGCAGTGAAATGTCCCAGGAGATGAAGTGTATGTAACAAACTCACCAAGCTGCAGTCTCTTGCTCTGTGTACTCAATGTCAGGCAATGGGTCTCCTCTGTAATGAAGAGAGAAAATAATCCATGTGTCTAAAGCAGGTTTCAAGTTCAGTTTCCAAGTATTATTTTCTTTGCCTGCACCATGAGTGTTTGTTGTAGTGATGACAGAAATGGCAAAACAGTGCATAATTAACAACTCTTCATCTTGGTAGGCTTAATATCTGCATTTTCTCCTCTGTTCCAGTGTGGGGAGGAAACAGAGTGGCATAGTAAGAAAGGGAGACATATTCTGATTTACAGAAGTAAAATGAGGTCTTCAGGCCCGCCTTTACATCTGCTGAAGGCAGTCTAGCAACCAAAACACAGTGTGTAACTGGAGGGTCCATCCCTGGAGGTCACAGTTAGCACGGTATTGTTGCAGAGAAGCATTCATAAACTCTTCAGCAAAGAGCTGCCCAGGCATACACTGTGTGGTTATCACTAATTTCTCTGATGGGTGGTCTTCTCATCCTCACTGTTGCTTCTACAGTAGCTCTAAGTCAGTTCAGTATGTGTTTTTGTGCTGTGCCAGCAGTGATATCTGGTGGCATTGAGAAAACTGTACTCAGAAGTCTCTCAAGATTTGGGACATTTCACCACTTTTTGGACACCATGAGGCTGATAATACACAAACCCATACATCTGGTTGACTATCAGACAGTAGTGTCTGGAGAAGTTTTACAAATAAAGGCAGATGTTTCATCAAACGAATAACAAAAATAGAGATGTTTTATCAAACAAATAACAAAAATAGTACATCACTTTTCTTTGCCAAAAATATGTTCCTAAATACTGTTGCTTGAAAAAGGATTAACCTCAGCTCAGGAGCTAGTCCTAAAAGGAGCTGCAAAATTGAAATGAAAGAGTCATACTGAGAAATCACCTTTGCTAAGACAAAATGCAGCACTGAAAGAGGTGTGAATGAAATCCTAAGATTTTTATCTTACGGTGTGTTTGCTTTGTTGTGCAAAACGTCTATTTGGTATGGAGTGAAAGCTGCTGTGCCTGAATTCTGCATTCAAAAAGATTTGATGATTGATACATTGACAAAAGATTAAGTCTCTGGTATTTCTTGCTCAAAAAGATGTCTGAAAGCACATGTGGACCCCTGAAGTTTCCCCTTTTACTTATGCTCTGTAATTAAAGTCAAGGTCAGCAAAGAATGCCCTCCATTTCTTATACTCCAGGTTAGCATATCCCTGAATTAGAAAATATTTTGGAAAATGTTTTACATTAAGAGAGATCTGCGGGCATAAGTAAATTTGCTAACAGAATCATTCCAAAACTGAGGTCTCAAGTATGTTGTTTTCTCTGAGGCAATGAATCTTGAGCCCTATGAACAACATAAGTCAAAGTCTACAATCAGTTACATTCATGACATTTTAATGAAAATGTGGAGCCTGTGACCAGAAATCAAAGTAACATGCCTTGGTGGGCAGGTTTTGGAATTGTTCATAAACACCACATAACAGACCATTACACTTACAGTCAAATTTAAATGCAAATCACATTAAAAAATGAATTGAAATATGGATGTCACTCCTGTTGGAGAACAGCTGAATCTCTGAATCAATTCTTTTCTGTGCTAAGAACAAAGGTTGCACTATAGGGCTGCTATGGATGTGATGGTATCAAGCTTAGTTCCACCTTGTCAGAGAAAGTGCATTGTGCCTGCATAAAACCCTGTGCTTTAGGTGAAGACGGGGTCCTCACTGGATAGAAATCACTGGAACAACCACTGAATCTGTAGAAGGTACAGGCGTTCAGCTCAAGCCCCCTTTGCCCATTTCTTACCATGTTATGATAAAGACATTTCAGTGGTATCCATTTAAAGTGGCAGTTTAGTTATTAAATACCGGAGTATTGTTTTTCTCTCCCTCAGTGTTTACTAGAAGTTGAGCTTCAAGCAGGCTTCTTCAGCTGTTAAATAGGAATAGAGTTGTAGAATCAAATTCCTTTGAATTTTACATCATTTGTAATAGGAATAAAAGCTGAAATCTGGCACTGTTACTAATATAACTCATAAAGCAGGGTTGATCAGCATCACCATAAAAATATTTATTATTCTAAAATATTCAGAATTTACTGGAACCACTTTGCATACTACAAGCCAAATTTCTCCCTTAGGTTTATTCACATAATTTTCAGTGTAGCAATAATAACAATAATACTGCAGTTAATGAGTATTGTGTGCGTGAATCTTTGGAAAGAAATGGATCCCGAGACCACGTTTATTTTTGTTATGTGTTATGGATAATAAATTCATTCAGATGCCACCCTTGCTTGTCAGTAGCTGTAATAAGTCCATGCAAAACATGTGGAACTGCCATTGGGCCAGACTAGCATTGGTGCTGTGACCTCTCAGCTTTGTCCTTGTTGTTGCAGCAGGACCCTGCCTGGAGTACTGCTACAGCCAGTGTCAGAGTGCCCCAGAAACTGGTATCACAGTGTCACTCATTTGCTTTTCTGGCCATTACAGAGATAGTAAAGAGCAAAGTGCAGCTGTTGAGATAGACAGCCCGAATTGCCTATGGGGTAGTAAATGTACATGCAAAATCTCTGCTGAGGCACCTGTATATCAGTGTATCTGGTACCTTCCAACCCGTCTATATTTGGGCCATGCTTTGCAGCACACTAAATGAGCCCACATTGTGCTCCCTTCTGCCAGAAAAAAAAATAAATATTTTTAGTGCCTGAGCTGACTTGTTTCAAGCCAGTTTAAGTATTTCTGCATTGCACTGAATTCTGCAGTGTAGATTTATCCCCAGTCAATACTTTAGTAATTCTGCATGATTGGTGCTTTCTCGCACTGAAGTGCTCTTATCTCCTACTTGGCAAAGGAGGAGGAGAATTTAGTCCAATTCAAAGAATTCACAATGCACATTCATTTATCTCATGAGAAACAGCCTCAGAGTTAGCTCAGGAAGATGACAAATACTTGGATTGTTTCTATCAGAAAGATGCGAAGAATAGTAAAGGACATCCAGATTTAGGAGGATACAACAATCTCCCAGAGCATTATAACTTACTGATTCTCAAAAATAGAATCATAGAATCTTTCAGGTTGGAAAAGACCCTTGGGATCATCAAGTCCAACCATTAACCCTACTCTACAAAGTTCACCCCTAAACCATGTCCCTCAACACCACATTCAAATGACCCTTAAACACATCCAGGGCTGGTGACTCAACCACCTCCCTGGGCAGCCTGTTCCAGCATCTGACTACTCTTTCTGTGAAAAATTTTTCCCTAATGTCCAGTCTAAACCCACCCTGTTGCAGCTTGAATCCATTCCCTCTTGTTCTACCATTAATTAAATACCTTTGAGGAGAGACCAGCACGTCTCTACAATGTCCTTTCAGGTAGTTGTAGAGAGTGATGAGGTCTCCCCTCAGCCTCCTCTTCCACAGACTAAACAGCCCTAGCTCCTTCAATTGCTCTTCGTATGATTTATTCTCCAAGCTCTTCACCAGCTTTGTTGCCCTCCTCTGCTCCCACTCCAGTACCTTGATATCCTTCTTGTACTGAGGTGCCCAGAACTGGACACAGTACTCAAGGTGAGGCCTCACCAGTGCTGAGTACAGGGGGACAATCACCTCCCTGCTTCTGCTGCTCACACCATTTCTCATACAAGCCAGCATGCCATTTGCTGTCCTGGCCACCTGGGCACACTGCTGGCTCATATTCAGCCGTTTGTCAATTAGAAGCCCCAGGTCCTTTTCTACCAGACAGCTTTCCAGCCACACTTCCCCAAGCCTGTAGCATTACATGGGGTTGTCGTGGCCCAAGTGCAGGACCCAGCACTTGGCCTTGTTGAAGCTCATACCATTAGCACTGGCCCAGAGATACAGTCTATCTAAGTCTCTCTGTAGAGCCTCCCTATCCTCATGCAGATCAACACTCCCACCTGACCTAGTGTCCTCTGTGAACTTGCCAATGATACAATCTATGTCCTTATCAAGATCATCAATAAAGATGTTAAACAGAAATGGTCCCAACACTGAGCCCTGTGGAACACCACTTGTGACTGCTCGGCAGCTGCATTTAACTCCATTGACCACCAAGAAGAGAGACTTGGAAAGTATTTTTTTGTACCACATAGAACTGTACATAACTAATAACATTTATTATATTCTGTAGGTTAATGAAAGGGTCTAAATAGAATTCAGATATTTAGGAAAGGGAATGACAAAATCTTGCAGGTTCTATTGACATCCATTTAAATCTTCCTTGCATTTTGTCAGTGCAAAGTCTGGGTTTTTTTTTTCTTTTTCATATGTCACTTCTATGAAATGTTTGGCAGAACACAACATTGTGACCTACATTGTCAATCAGCAAATGAGCTTTTGGAGTCCCTTTTTCATCTGTAGTTAATTGATATCTCATCTGTACTCAAGTTGGAAATCTTAAACGAGAAATGAGTGCATGTTTATCCCCAGTACTTTGCCTTACTATTATCATCATTGCAGCAGTACTCAGCACGGCATTTTCCCTCTTCCTCCTCTTAGAGCTTATGGCGAAGCTAGAAATACACACACAAAAAATGAGTCAAGCCCCTTTTGCTGCCCACTACCTTTTGCTACCTGAAGGGAGCTTATAAAAAGACTGGAAAGTCCCTGTATGAAAGGAGGAGGGGCAATGGTTTTAAGTTAGAAAAGAGTGGATTTAGAGTGGATGTAAGGAAGAAGTTCTTTACCATGAGGGTGGTAGAAACATAGAAAACACAAAACCCAAAAGGCTGGGGAACTTGACTCTTACGTGGATCAGCTAGTACAAAATGGGCATACTTTGAATATATCAGGGGTGAAATAATAATCAAGGCTTTTTTAAAAACTAAACAATGAAATGTAAACTCATGCTAGGGAATATGTTGAATAGAAATTGCTTCAGCATGTGTCTGATGTTAATCAGATGTACCTTGGTGAATCAGAGCCCATAAGATTTTCAGAATATTAACTTATTCTTTCTGCAGTCCCTAATTCCACTGATCATCAGCCTTTATCTGACCCTAGTTTTTCAGTCCTTTCATGAGTATTTCTTTACTCCTGAAATTTCCAAACAATAATTGCCCTACATAGAGTTTCTCTGTAAAAATGAAATAACATTGATGCTAAACTTACAGGATGACTGTGGTCCAAACAGGGATCATATTTAGTGATCAGATGGTGACACTTGTTCCAGATCTTGGATTTTTCTGGGGAACCAGGGCACTGGAGAGGAAGCAGCAAAGAGTTAAATGTGATAGGATCAAATAATTTTTAGAAGAGAGAAAATAAAAGTTGTGCTGAAGATTACAAGCTTTCTTTTCATCAGTATCATCAGTATCTAAGAATATTCCTATCTACATGTCATCATATGTTAGTAGTTGAATTTGTTTCATGACCAGACTTGCAGACTGGATGAAAAATTATCTGAAACTAAATTGCAATGATAATTTCTCAGTTCTAATTAGTAGAAAACATTTTTAAAGGCAAAATAATTTCCTTTTTAGTCCTATTGATACATTCTGTTTGACACAGCAAAACAGATTTATTTCTAGATTTTGGATTTAAGAAAATATTTTGATCAGGTATAAAAAATAGTCTTAGATTTTCATACCTTTAAAAGTGAAGACAACATTTTAAAGGGAAAATTGAAGAAATTTCTAGAAACAAAATAGGCCAAGAAGTATCTTGATTTCAAGGGTTTTTGCCTCTTCTATCTTTTTTGAGCTAAATTATTGTAGCATTGGCTGCATTTCCAAAGGGTTATAGAAAAAAATACAAAGTTGCTTTGCTTTGCTTTCTGAGGTGAGATTGATGCTGTGATCAGACTTAGCATTTTAGAGCCCAGAAAAGATCCATTTGGGGTCAGCTGAATCTCATACTTGACATGAAATCAGGCATCTCTGTAAGAAGGTGCAAATTTAGCTTGTGCTCTGTTATATTTTATCCAAGCACAGACAGTTCATAAAGATGCAAGGCTACAAATACTGATGTTGGGAAATTCAAGCTCTTCCATGCAGTTATTGACAATCCTTCAATAAGAAGGAAGAAATACCAGTTTAACAGATGTCTTACAGCACCCCAGAATTTTTTTGCTGACCCGTTGTCTTTAGCTGCAGCACTGGTTCTGCGTGCAAGATACCTGTCCTGACTTTTATGGGCATATCTCCTCAATACCTGTACCTGATCAGAAGTACTCCAGGTGTCCAGACAGAACTTTATCAGTTAGAAGGGCCCTGGGGATTTCTTCCTGGCCTTGTCAAGTGTGGGTAACCCCATAGCAGTTCTGTATTCATAGTACTCAACCCATGATCTGGACCCTCAGCCTTCTCATCTGCCAGGGGCACCTCTGGCATTCTCAGGATTATATTAAAGGTTTCTAACAGCTTGAGGTATTCACCCATACCATACCTGCATGTAAACAGGAAAAATATCAGCCTAACTCTGCCAAAGACACTTCCCATCCTGATGACTGGTACGGATGGTGAGTCAAATGCAGCACAGGCAGTGGAGTAGTTCACCAAGTGAAATACTGTTCCTAAAATGCAACCATTGCAGCTGCACGACCTCCAAACAAGCTTTTCAAGTGCCTGGGGAAATGCCTGGTGCTGTTACTCCAGATTTGGCAGTGGGCCTGTTCTCTACAAGAAGCTCATCCCCCTGGTTCTCCCAGCCTGCCCAGTACCTGCAGACTTTCTGCTGACACTCACTTCCTCGTGCACTCTGGAAACTTCTTACAGCTTACTGCATTTAGTTCTTTACAGTGAAGGAGCAATCGACCTCCAGATAGTCCATCTGGACCCAGATAGGAATATCCAGGACACCATAAACAGAGAGGTGCTACTTCTTTTAACAAAGCCAGTGCAATACACTACAAGCAATTAAAGCATTCAGACCCTCTGCTATATGATCACACTTCCATCAAATATCAATGTATTTGCCTCAAATTCTGTTCTCTACACATCTATCAACTCTCAGCATACAATCTTCCTGTCACTGAGGAATTTCCAGCTTCAACTCATCTTCTTGTTTTGCTGCTCTATCCTTATCATCTCCCTTTTTGCTGGAACATTCATCTCACCTCAGTTCCACTAGCTACAATGAAGTGTTTCTCTCCACACCAATGGGAATGGACCCAATTCAGGGAAAAAAGTCATGCAGTGTAGTAAAATAAATGCACATTCACCTGCTTTCCAAACAAATTAAATTACTATTATGAATCTAAAGCTGAAAAAAAAGCTATTCCAAAAAGAAACAGAACAGCACTAATAGATACATTCCTTACCTTTGTCTTTGATAGCTTTCACATCCTCTGCTATTCTCTTTAAGGAGATAATGAGGCTATTAACATCAGCACTTTGAACTTCACATTCAACAAAAATATCAAGATCATCAGCAGAGTTCTTGGGCTTTTGGTTTGTCTGGTTTAAAAGTGATGGATCTGAGTTTCAAACACCTGCAAGAGCCAGAGGTTCATATGATACAGCTTATACAAAGACTGAAAACTCAGGTAAGTCTAGATATGCTTCTACAATATCTTTAAAAGGTGATTAAAAGAAGTATTAGCAATAAATGCATGTTAAGCAAAAATCTTAATAATCCCCAGTTTAGAAGGAGATAAAATACAGGCAGAGCTAAAGATTAAACTGTAGAATTAGGTAGAGAGAGATGGAGATGAAAGATGAGATACTGTTGACAGTAGCATTTCATCTGTGCTGATATAACAAATGAGTGGCTAGGTGACTCCTAAAACCCTGGCAGAATGAAAGCAGGTCTGTTGATGTAAAATAACACCATAATCATTAAATAATTTCAAATGATTAAAAATAAGTAACAAAATACAATACTTTTCTTTTGAGTTAATAGTTTCCACAGATGAGAGTGAGCACCTGGTAGGGATGCTTCAAATACCCAGAATATAGGACTGTATGGTTTACAGAGCTTGTATTCTCTGTATCTCATGCCAAATATTCAGAGAATGTTCATTGGCTTCTAACATCCACTGAGTGCTTGAAATGCTGGCCAGTTTTTCAGTCAGGACTGGTCATCACAACAGCTAGAAAGTAGACTGATATATGCTCTAAGCAGCCCCTACATAAAAAGATGATTCTTCTAAATTACTTTTTCCAACTGCTCCCTGCCTCTAAAGCACTCTCCTTATTCACCTGGAGAGGCCAGCCAATGTCTCTGAGCAGCTGTAGTAAAACAGGGACAATGAGAAAGGCAAATGGCAAGTGGAGGCATAAGTCAGGCAGGGAGCAGGAGAAGGGAGAGAGATGGGGAGTTGCAGAGTGGGGGGAGAGGTGAAGGCAGTAGGAACAGAAGAGGTGTCTCAGCGGATGAAGGGAGTGATGAGGTTTGTACCTCAAAGACTTTGTCTGCCTTAGAGAGCTCAGTCTTCCTCACATTGCAGAGGATGAGGGTCAGAATGAGAGTGGCTCTTCTGTCCTCCTCATTGGAGTCTGGGCTGCCTCGCCTGTTCAATGACTCCATGCCACACACCTCCTCCTTGATGTCCTCTTCCTTTTGGCCTGAGATCCCCTGTCTTGATTGAGCGACAGGAGAATGGATTGTAATTACCAGCTGTTGAGAGTAAACTGCTTGAGGATGTGAGTACTTCGCCCAGAGCAATGTTCAGGGGATGTGGTGGGGCTGAAAATGCTGCTCATCCATGTGGATGGTGAGATCAGAGCTGCCAGACAGCAGAAAAGCAAGCTGTTTCCTACTGTGTTAGGTGTAGGGACATTTATGTTGGCCATGCCAGACACATCAAGGGAAACCACCTGCATAGGATATTCGTGAGAACCTAAGATAACCCTCCTCCTCTGGGTAACTTCAAAGCACAGTCCTCCTGCTCTGTTTAAATGTGTCTGCAAGCTGTTCAACCCTGGAGATGGGCTCCTTTGTGGAAAGACAATTAGCCTGAGCCACATTTACATCTCCCACTCTGGACTGCTGTGCACAATGTCAGAGCTTGTCCTTCCTCCCCACCCTCTCTTAACTCACTGGGGCCTTCTCTTCATTGACCTTGCCCCCAGGGGGGAGCAAAGGGGCTCTTCCTTCATATCCTAGCCCAATCCAATTGATGTTCCCTCTGCACAGGCACAATTGTGGAACTGCCAGAGAGACCTGAACTGGAGTAGTTTCTACTTCTGAGCTTTTCCTGTCCACAGGATCTGACCTGTTCTACCTAAGCCCTTCAGGAGTTGAGTGCTCTCTCCAGGCTAAGTGCCTCCATTGGAACTTGTTTCTGTCATGATTTTATCTCCAGTAAGGTAGACTCTCAAAAAGGCCAGGGTCATATATTTCTCATAGCTGGCAGGGCAAGTTCAGGAGAGATTCAGCTCTGCTCTTGCCAGGGCATAGCATCCTTTGACATCCACAAACATGTTTCTGGGCATGAGCACCTGTGCCTTCATATTCCAAGTTACATTGTGCTGTAAGCTCTGTGAAAGTTATCTTGCAGGCCCACAGAGAAGACCAGTTCTCTGTCCTCCCTGTGCAGATGGAGCCATTTCTGGTGTGCCCCTTAGCTGATCCTGGGTGGGCCACACACTCCAGTGCTATATTGCTCTTGCCTTCTCCCTGGATAGGGCAGATAAAGACAGTGCAACCACATTTTGTTTTCCAGAATCTAGAGAATGGGATGACTTAGAATGTAGGGAACATTGGAGACAAATTCCTGCCAGGTGCAGCAGGCATGGCACTGCAGTAGCCACTGTACATCCCCAGGTGCCCCTGAAAAATAGATTGCTGCTCTGGGTGAACCAGATATCAAGGAGGATCATATTCTGCAAGGGAAACCAAAAAACAGCAGCTATGACAGCTTGCCTAGTTTGCATGAGTCACAGAGGCTAAGACAGAACAAGCCTAAGATCAAAACATCTGCAATTAAGAAAAAAAAAGATAGGTCCTTGTCATTTGTGACTCACTTCTGCAGGGTGTAGAAGGTCCTATATGCAGACCTGATCCACTCCTTAGGGAAATATGTTGCCTTCCCGGGACCAGGATCAAGGACATACTGAGAAAACTTCCTACTCTAGTCCATTCCTCTGACTACTACCCGGTAATGATTTTCTAAGTAGGCAATGATGAAATCTCAACAAGAAACCTCAGAGCAGTGAAGACTTCAGGGCCCTGGGATGAGTGGTGAAGGGATTGGGAGAGTAAGTAGTATTTGCCTCTATCCCATTATTAGCTATGTTTGATGAGGGCATGGACAGGAAAAGACAGCAGATTAATGCCTGGCTACATGACTGGTGTCATCGTCAGGATTTTGGGTTCTTTGACCATGGGTTACTTTATGTCCTGGTTTGAGTGAGAACAGAACTAATTCTGTTCTACTACTGATACAAGCCAGGATCCTGCTGGCCTTCTTGGCCACCTGGGCACACTGCTGACTCATATTAAGCTGGCTTTCCACCATCATCCCCAAGTCCTTTTCTGCCTTTTCTAATCGCTAAGTCTCTCCCTNGTCAGGATTTTGGGTTCTTTGACCATGGGTTACTTTATGTCCTGGTTTGAGTGAGAACAGAACTAATTCTGTTCTACTACTGATACAAGCCAGGATCCTGCTGGCCTTCTTGGCCACCTGGGCACACTGCTGACTCATATTAAGCTGGCTTTCCACCATCATCCCCAAGTCCTTTTCTGCCTTTTCTAATCGCTAAGTCTCTCCCTTATTCCCTTTCTCTTCCCCTTTGGGGAGGGAGGGGGTTTAACAAAGTGTCTGTTATTTGTCTAAAGGGACACCCTGACCCTAAACCATGGCACTTTGTAAGACCCCAGGCCTGCTGACTACAGATAGGAAATGCTTGCCTCAAAGGGGAAAAAGAATTCTGGGTCAAGAACTAGCAAGGCTGACTGAATAGTCTTTAAACTAGATTTGAAGGGGGATGGGGGCAGAATGGGGCTATACATTGAGAATACCAATGCACATGGTATGGGCAATGAACAGGGGAAACTGAAGGCTATACCAACCTGTAAGTCAGCTTTGGGGATGACAGGTACTTTATCAGGGGCCCAGCTCAAATGCCTTTATGTGAACACCCACAGCATGGGCAATAAACAAGAAGAGCTGGACATGCTTGTGTACGATCGGATTGGCATCACAGAGATGTGGTGGAATGACTTCTATGATTAGAGTGTTGGATTAGAAGGGTATAAGCTCTTCGGGAAGGGCAGGCAGGGGCGATAAGGAGGGGATGTTGCCCTCTATGTCAATGAACATCTAGAATGCATGGAGGTTCACCTCGTGAGTGATGATGAAAGGACTGAGTGCCTATAGGCCAGGGTGAAAGGAAGGGGACATTCTGGTTCTGCTACAGACCACCTGACCAGGACCAAGTGAATGAGACCCTTCACAGACAGATGGGAGTTGCTCCTTTCACAATCTCTAGTCCTCATGGGGGACTTTAACCACCCCGATATCAGTTGGAGAGACAACACAGAAGGACATAAGCAATCCAGAAGATTCCTGGAATGCATTGATGATAACTTCCTTCTCCAAGCAATAGAAGAACCAACGAGGAGAGATGCCATGCTAGACCTTGTTCTCAACAACAGGAGGGACTAGTGGGCAATATTAAGCTCATGGGTCAGCCTTGGCAGCAGTGACCATGAGATGGTGGAGTTTAAGATCCCAAGGGCAGTGAAAGAAGGGGGTACTCAGCAAGCTTGAAACTCTCAACTTCAAAAGAGCCAACTTTGGCATCTTCAGGAACCTCCTTAGTAGTGTAACACAGTACAAAGCCCTGGAGGGATTTGGAGCCCAAGAAAGCTGGTTGACTTTCAAGGATCATCTCCNGGGCATGAGCACCTGTGCCTTCATATTCCAAGTTACATTGTGCTGTAAGCTCTGTGAAAGTTATCTTGCAGGCCCACAGAGAAGACCAGTTCTCTGTCCTCCCTGTGCAGATGGAGCCATTTCTGGTGTGCCCCTTAGCTGATCCTGGGTGGGCCACACACTCCAGTGCTATATTGCTCTTGCCTTCTCCCTGGATAGGGCAGATAAAGACAGTGCAACCACATTTTGTTTTCCAGAATCTAGAGAATGGGATGACTTAGAATGTAGGGAACATTGGAGACAAATTCCTGCCAGGTGCAGCAGGCATGGCACTGCAGTAGCCACTGTACATCCCCAGGTGCCCCTGAAAAATAGATTGCTGCTCTGGGTGAACCAGATATCAAGGAGGATCATATTCTGCAAGGGAAACCAAAAAACAGCAGCTATGACAGCTTGCCTAGTTTGCATGAGTCACAGAGGCTAAGACAGAACAAGCCTAAGATCAAAACATCTGCAATTAAGAAAAAAAAAGATAGGTCCTTGTCATTTGTGACTCACTTCTGCAGGGTGTAGAAGGTCCTATATGCAGACCTGATCCACTCCTTAGGGAAATATGTTGCCTTCCCGGGACCAGGATCAAGGACATACTGAGAAAACTTCCTACTCTAGTCCATTCCTCTGACTACTACCCGGTAATGATTTTCTAAGTAGGCAATGATGAAATCTCAACAAGAAACCTCAGAGCAGTGAAGACTTCAGGGCCCTGGGATGAGTGGTGAAGGGATTGGGAGAGTAAGTAGTATTTGCCTCTATCCCATTATTAGCTATGTTTGATGAGGGCATGGACAGGAAAAGACAGCAGATTAATGCCTGGCTACATGACTGGTGTCATCGTCAGGATTTTGGGTTCTTTGACCATGGGTTACTTTATGTCCTGGTTTGAGTGAGAACAGAACTAATTCTGTTCTACTACTGATACAAGCCAGGATCCTGCTGGCCTTCTTGGCCACCTGGGCACACTGCTGACTCATATTAAGCTGGCTTTCCACCATCATCCCCAAGTCCTTTTCTGCCTTTTCTAATCGCTAAGTCTCTCCCTTATTCCCTTTCTCTTCCCCTTTGGGGAGGGAGGGGGTTTAACAAAGTGTCTGTTATTTGTCTAAAGGGACACCCTGACCCTAAACCATGGCACTTTGTAAGACCCCAGGCCTGCTGACTACAGATAGGAAATGCTTGCCTCAAAGGGGAAAAAGAATTCTGGGTCAAGAACTAGCAAGGCTGACTGAATAGTCTTTAAACTAGATTTGAAGGGGGATGGGGGCAGAATGGGGCTATACATTGAGAATACCAATGCACATGGTATGGGCAATGAACAGGGGAAACTGAAGGCTATACCAACCTGTAAGTCAGCTTTGGGGATGACAGGTACTTTATCAGGGGCCCAGCTCAAATGCCTTTATGTGAACACCCACAGCATGGGCAATAAACAAGAAGAGCTGGACATGCTTGTGTACGATCGGATTGGCATCACAGAGATGTGGTGGAATGACTTCTATGATTAGAGTGTTGGATTAGAAGGGTATAAGCTCTTCGGGAAGGGCAGGCAGGGGCGATAAGGAGGGGATGTTGCCCTCTATGTCAATGAACATCTAGAATGCATGGAGGTTCACCTCGTGAGTGATGATGAAAGGACTGAGTGCCTATAGGCCAGGGTGAAAGGAAGGGGACATTCTGGTTCTGCTACAGACCACCTGACCAGGACCAAGTGAATGAGACCCTTCACAGACAGATGGGAGTTGCTCCTTTCACAATCTCTAGTCCTCATGGGGGACTTTAACCACCCCGATATCAGTTGGAGAGACAACACAGAAGGACATAAGCAATCCAGAAGATTCCTGGAATGCATTGATGATAACTTCCTTCTCCAAGCAATAGAAGAACCAACGAGGAGAGATGCCATGCTAGACCTTGTTCTCAACAACAGGAGGGACTAGTGGGCAATATTAAGCTCATGGGTCAGCCTTGGCAGCAGTGACCATGAGATGGTGGAGTTTAAGATCCCAAGGGCAGTGAAAGAAGGGGGTACTCAGCAAGCTTGAAACTCTCAACTTCAAAAGAGCCAACTTTGGCATCTTCAGGAACCTCCTTAGTAGTGTAACACAGTACAAAGCCCTGGAGGGATTTGGAGCCCAAGAAAGCTGGTTGACTTTCAAGGATCATCTCCTCCAAGCTCAAAGGCACTGCATCCCTAAAAAGAAGAAATTAGTCAAAGATGCCAGGAGGCATCAATATGGATAAACAAGGAACTCCTGGCCAAAATCAAACACAAAAGGGGAATCCACAAGGGTAAAAGAAAGGACAGGTAACCTGGGATGACTACAGGAAGATTGTTCATGAAACTAGAAACTAGGTTAGAAAAGCCAAAGCCATGATGGAGACAAACCTGGCCAGGGACATTAAAAATAACAGAAAAGGATTCTACAGGTATGTCAGAGAAAAAAAGAAAAACAAGAGAGGATATGTGACCTCTCCAGAGGGATGCAGGTGAGCTGATTACTGAGGATATGGAGAAGGACGAAATATTTGACTTTTTTTTGATTCAATGGTAACTACTTGAGCCACACCACCCAAGTCACAGAGGGCATTGGCTGGGTCTGGGAGAGTGAAGAGTCACTCAGAGTAGGAGCAGATCAGGTCCAGGAACACCTTGACAACCATGGCATCTGATGAGATACATCCACAGGTATTGAAGGAACTGGTGGCTGAAGTTGCTAGGCTATTAGCCATCATATTTGAGAAGTCACAGCAGTCTGATGAAGCTCCCACAGATTGGAAAAGGGAAACATAACCCCCAGATTGGAAAAGGGGAAACATAACCACCATTTTTAAAAAAGGGAAGCAAAGAAAATGTTCAACAAGTCAAAGTGCAAGGTCCTGCTTCTGGGTTGGGCCAATCCCAGGCATAATTACAGACTGGGTACAGAGTGGGTTGAGAGTAGCCCTTAAATGAAGGACTTGGGGTTGTTAATTGATGAGAAGCTTAGCATGAGCTGGCAGTGGGCTCATCTGGCTCAGAAGGCCAACTGTATCCTAGGATGCCTCAAAAGGAGTGTGGCCAGCATATCAAGAGAGGTGATTGTTACTCTTTACTCTGCTCCTGTGAGACGCCACCTTGAATACTGTGTCCAGTTCTGGTGTCCCCACCATAAGAGGGACATAGATCTGTTGGAACATGCCAAGGGAGAATGGAGAGAGAAGGGCCACAGAGATGATACAGGGGCTGGAGCATCTCTGCTATGAGGGTAGGCTGAGAGAGCTGAGATTGTTCAGCCTGGAGAAGTCTCTGGGGGGGGACCTTATAACTGCCTACTAATACCTGAAGGGATCCCACAAGAAGACTGGAGAGGACACAAGATTGTCCAGCAATAGGATGAGAGGAANGCAGGAAAAGGGACACTTAAGCGGTGGCTGAATTGCAGCTGCAAACGGAGCGGGGCTGGGGAAAAGTAGTGGGCTTTAAGGGTGAAAAAGGTTCTTCCCACTCCTGTGTTCTCCCAGCAGTGGTGGCAAGGCTGGGTGCAGGAGAACAAGCCGAGTTGAGTCTGATTAGCTGAGTCCAAGCTAGGCCTTTTCCATGAAGGATGGGTGCATACATCCATGCATTCGGGCCACAGGCATGTCACAAGGTCGTCTGCTCTAGCTACATGTTGACATGTAAGTGAAAGCTCTAGGGCTCAAGATGCATGTTTAAGGCATGTTTAAGGTCACAAATATTGTCAGAGCAGGACCATCAGGCTCCTATGGCTGTCTTTATGCTCTAGTGTCAGAGTCCCACCTCTATACGTCTGTACAGCACTAAACATAGTTCTGTGCATGAATTAAAGTTTCTCTATAGAGCCAGACTCATCAGCCAATGGAATAGTTGAAGCAGCTCTGGCAGAGCTTACAGCACAGCTTTGCAGATGAAGAACCAGCACATAGAGTGCTGAATCTCCAGGTGGTAAAATGTCCTTGCTCAGTCAGTGGACACTCCAATGCCACATTGAATCCATGCTTAGGACAGGCCTAGGAAGGCCTCAACAATGATATATGTCAGTTCTTCTGAGACATCCCAGAGCCCTGCCTTCAGCACTTTGGGGACTTCTAGAAGGGCAGGAGGAGAGGTCCTATGCTGGGTGCTGGAGTTTAAAGGGCTTTGCAAGAACTGAAGCATAGTGTGTCATTCTTTTGCATGGGGACAAGCAGCTTCTCCCTGTAGAAGGTGGAGATCTCCCACCCCAAGAGTAGGCTCACTTTCTTTTGTGCAGTCCCAGGGGTGGGTGTTTAAAAGGCCATGGCTGATCACCACAAACAACCTGTCCATTTTTGATCTGTTACCACTGCAGGTACACACCTTATATGACCACAGGGCTATTCACTTGAGATGGATACGGCATTAATATTTCCATTTATTTAGGTAATGTTAAAGGGTTACGTTTGAACAAAAAAAGTTTTCTCTGCCAAATGCCAGAATGGTTTGAAACAGCAAAGAGACAGGCTTTAAAAGATTGCATGTCTGTGGAGTCTTTCCTGTGCTTAATCCCTGCGTCAATAATTTCTGCATCTTTTGGGGAACAAAGTGTTCCTTCTCCAAGGTTGCTGTCAGATCTAGGTGTCTTAAGACACCCAGCAGAGACCAGCTCCCCATGTAACCTGTTGCTGACAAGCCCTCCCTCCACCACTACCACGAACTTTGGCCAAGGACGCTGAAAAGAACCTAAAAAAGGCTTCTTTGATTACCTGAAACAGCTGGAGATGGGGACATCAAGAAATGTGATTACAGTGGGATAGAAGAGAGGAAGGTTACTTAAAAGATTAGCTTGGGAAGGGTAAGTCAGAGTACCATAAATGATGTCCAGAGTATTGAAAGGCAGAGCTAGCAAGGCTCTGCTGTATATTTCTAGGTAATTACACACATCAAGAGATATCTTTTTTTTCATACCATCTTCATGATCTTGTCTACATCATTGATAGTCAACCAGTACAAGAGAGCCTTTCTTGAGCTGGAACACACCTCAAATGGACATTCATCCTATACCTGGGTATTTATTTCTGATCAGTCTCTGCGGTTACCTTACAAAGAGAAGTTACACTGGCCAGATAATGCAAAAATCATTTTGCTACACAACTATTTCTTTAAGTATGGAAATAAGAAGTCACACATTAAGAAGTGCTATTTAAAGTTTAAGTTATTTGTACTATTAAAGCACTTCTGCACAAGTTAATTTGTTTTGGAAGAAAATCTACTTTCAGTGTATTTCCTTTTCCTTTAAAATACTGAGCATTTAACTTTTTCTCATCTCTCAGTCTTGTTGAACAGTTATGTTAGGCTGCTCTCACTGGAGTTATTCCTCATTTAAACCTGCATTAAGGGACACAGAATCAGGCACATGGCATCAATGATCTTTAACCATTCCACTTGCACCTAAAAGACAGCCATGAATTCTGGGTTCTCAATATCATTATAGATTTACTGCTGCTGTCACTCATAACACCAGTAAAAAGCAGAGAAGCTTGGAAAGCTGACTGAGGATTAGTTTGAAAGTTTTCACCTTTTATGGTACTCAGTTACCTTATGGGTCCTTTTATATTACAAGAGAAAAATATTGTCTACTTTCACATTGAAAATACAAGCCAAGCAGGACTGAAAGAACCACAGAGATATTTGTCATGAGAAAAAAAAAAAAGGGGAGGGGGGCAAGAAGATACAGAGATAAAAAAACTTACTTCAAAGCACCAAATGATACAATTTTGCATCAGTATTTGTCTAATGAAAAGGGTTCTAGCTGGTATCCTTAGATTAATGTTATTACCCACCATAAATATAATGGAAACAGCTGTACTTTCTCTCTTCCTACAGGATAATGCTTACATTAAAGCTCCATTAATTTTTCAAACTATTAACACAAGAGTAGTACAACAGTAGGTATGAGATTTGCAAACTTTCAAATCCCTCCCCATCACTGTATACAATGTGGACCAATTCACTCTTCTCTCTCCATGGCTTAGACATTGTGTTAAGCTGGAATCACCCTTGCTTCCATTTGCTGCCTCAGTCAAACTATACTACAGGGAGATTAAAGCTGGTTTCACAAAAAAAAGGGAGATTAAAGCTGAAGCAGGAGNTAGTTGAGAGGTGTCCCTGCCTGTGGTGGTGAGGTTGGATTAGCTGATCTCTAAGGTCACTTCCAGCTTAAGCCATTCTATGATTCTATGACCATGACAGCACCATCTTTTCCCTTGCCCCAAGATAGAGCACTAGGAATGTCTCAATTACCCCATCTGTTGTCTGGCTGAGACAGACACAAAGTCAATTTTGAAGTCCCACGGCCAGAAGGCAAGTCCAAGTTCTGAGAAACATCGGCCCATCCAGATCCGGGGCTCCGCGGGCTTCGCAGGGCGCGGTGAGTGCCAGCCCGGGACCGGG
>VWZY01007954.1:60448-98252 GCA_013399075.1 Chloroceryle aenea
AGAGATATTAGACAAGAAAAAAAAAAAAAAGGGGAGGGGGGCAAGAAGATACAGAGATAAAAAAACTTACTTCAAAGCACCAAATGATACAATTTTGCATCAGTATTTGTCTAATGAAAAGGGTTCTAGCTGGTATCCTTAGATTAATGTTATTACCCACCATAAATATAATGGAAACAGCTGTACTTTCTCTCTTCCTACAGGATAATGCTTACATTAAAGCTCCATTAATTTTTCAAACTATTAACACAAGAGTAGTACAACAGTAGGTATGAGATTTGCAAACTTTCAAATCCCTCCCCATCACTGTATACAATGTGGACCAATTCACTCTTCTCTCTCCATGGCTTAGACATTGTGTTAAGCTGGAATCACCCTTGCTTCCATTTGCTGCCTCAGTCAAACTATACTACAGGGAGATTAAAGCTGGTTTCACAAAAAAAAGGGAGATTAAAGCTGAAGCAGGAGAAGGAAGGAGACTCCAAAAAGTATCATGACTCAGGAGCTGTCTTGAAAGATACCATGTTTGGGTTTGAATGCACTCCAACTGGGAAAAAGCTAACCCAGGTCTTTCATAGCTTTGGTGGGGCGGCTCTAGCCACAGATACAGTGACTCAGGAATTGGAAGGCCTCAATGTCTTCAAGTGCATTGCAAGCACCACTTCTGCTCCATTTCCAAGGGATTGGTATCCACCTTGTGGATTGTGAGTCCAGAAAGTTAGGAGATGCCTTGAAGCAGTCCTCAATGAAGCACTCTCAGAGGACACGTACAACACAAGATAGCCTTCACACATCAGCCTTCCAAGGCACATCTATATCTATTAAGAGAAGTCACCCCCTTTTCCGTAAGCTTACTGGTCCTGAATCGGTTCTGAATCCATGATGTTACACAGCATTACAGCCAGCACAATTCTGAGTCTGGACTAATAGGGCCTTGACAGCCTATTAAAACATCTGCACGGTTTCTTGCTTGTACAACGTATTGACAATTTGACCTCACATTCAACTGCAAAAAGAAACACAGACTTGCCTTTAGATAACTCTGATGTTTTGGTTTTTTAGTGTGTACTGTATTGAGGCACAGACTCCATGCTCTAGATAAGCACTCTCAGTGCCTTGCTTAGGGACGCTGCAGACAACACACCACAGCATGCAGTGTTCTTGACTTGCACAAACCTTTTTTGGGATTGGTGCTTGTGCAAATACAGTATATTTATGCACAGTGCTGAATCTTTGTTAAGGAGGCTGCAGTATACATGCTGTCTTTTCCACTAGCATCTGTGCTTTTGATCAGTGGCTACAGCACATTTTTTGGGGAAAAAAAAAATTAGGATAGAGGTGCTTGTGTGTAAAAGTAGAGGCACAGAGAGCCAAGCGGTATAGGTATGCACCATGAAAGGTGTAGACTTTGGGACTCCATAGGAACCTTGCACAAATGTGAGGGGCTGAGGGAAGAAAGATTATGAGAGAAAGCAAGGTGGATTAGTCTGTTAAACATTACCAACCTGTTCCTGGGCCCAGGGTGGTAATGCAACCTCACAACTACAGTGGACTATAGTGCTGTGTGGTAGGAATCTCTGTCTTCTTCTAATCTTTGGCACAAGACAGATGGAGGCTTTCCCCAGGTTCCAAAAACTAAGGTCATTTTTATCCATTAGTGAGAAAAAATGGATTAGAGTCTGAAGGCCAAAAGAGTCACCTGCAGATGTCTGTTTCTCTGCTAATCTATAGTAATTAAGATATATAACATAAGCATTCATGCAGTACACAGGAAGATAATAAACTGAGGCAAGATGATGGCTGGCATTTGCACATGGTAGCTTCTAGTCAGTAGCCAGTGATTAGCAAGTCACTGCAAATCTTCATTTTATCTTCTGGAGGGCATTGCAAAGGATCCCCATCTCACCTACAAGAGAAATAATCAGAGCAGTTAATTCTACAGCTAGCCCATTTCTAATGCTTCTACATACATATTTACCCTTTATGTAAAATCCCTGAAAGAACAAGGTAAGCAACGAAGTGCTGAATTGGACACATTTATTAGTGTCTTAACTGGAGTAAGGTCTGCAGGGTCAGCCCTTTGCCTTCATCAGCCATCCAAGGATGTCTCACAGGATCAGGGATGCTGGCTCTCAGCAGGCTAGCCAATGTTATAGGGGGGAAATATATTAGGAAAAAGGCTAGAATGGAAAAGGAAATGTGATCAAAGCCAAGATTTTCCTTTTCTTCATTACTGAGAACAGCTGGAGTGACATTTCAGAATCCTTCCTGCCTTTTCTAGCACCTCCACTAAAACTGGATGTTTCAGATGTAACAAACTACATTCCAGTGGAAATGCTATTTTGAAGCTTGGCTAGAATTCGGAAGCAATTTTTGCACCAGAAAGGAGATGTGTGCTTCTTTATCTTGGTCAGGCTCAGAGCACTAAATTCAACCAGACAAAACCTGCTTTGTGGTTGCTATTTCTGATCCACATTTTGATAAATTCAAGGTAACAAATCTGTAGTTCCTTACTATTGATAGTGTCAGCTAAGTTCTTCAGCTGCTTTGCATTGTCCAAAACTTCAATCCTCTGTGTGTAGGGATTGTACCGGACAGAGAAAGGACGAGGGATCGTTTGAGCAAATTTCCTGAGGAAAAACCACAAAAACATATAGAAACTTTAAAACGTCGCTTTTCCAGCATGTACTTTTTTAGTGTGTGCATTCCCTGACGAGGGGAATAAGAAAATCTGCAAGAGGAAATAACTGAAATTCCTGCTGAGTGATCTGAGACCTACAGCATTCTATAACACAACTGAATCTGCATTTGTCTTTACCACCTTTGGTTTCTTCCAAACAGGACTAATTATGCTACTGGCATGGCAATGCTGTTCCTAGGATAGGCCAACTATGTAGCTATTGGTGTTTTCCCAACTTGAAAACCTCATTTTCCTTTCAGTAATACAAAATATAGGAATTCTTATCCAAGTTTGCAGATTCTGGAAAAATGCCAAGAAGCAAGCAGAGTGGCATGGTTGGCAGTGACTTCCAGGTCATTGCAAAAACAGGAGATAGTCAATGGAGTGAAGCAGCATTCTTTCCACCCCTTAACTGCAGCCTTCCCTGCTGTAAAATAGTTAATTCCATGGCAGAGGCATTAAGATTTTGGGTCTTGGGAAAACATAAATTTGCATAACCACAGAACTGTGGAAAGGAAGACTCTGAATGGGATGAGATGGTCAGAGCTATTGTTCCAGGCTTCTTGTAGACACCAGCAGGATACTGGGTTGTATATCTGCTTCAGATTACTGAAGTTATTGCTGAAAGAGGAAGGAAAGCACGTAGGAGCTGATTATGGGGCCCCACTATACAGATTGTGACTCAGCATGGTAAATCCCATATGCCCAGAACAGTGGAATAGTGCTGGATGCCACCTCCACATTGCTCCTTCAGTTTAGTCCTGGTTATTATCAGCTAAGACTATTGTCTCAAAGAGTTCAGTGTGAGCAGGCCACAAGATATGACAGTCGAAAACAAAATTGTTGGCTATAATCAAAGTGTTTAGTGGCATCAGTCTGGTTTTTCTAAGGGAGAGATGCAGCTCAGAAGACAGTCTTCCTAAATCTCAGCTGAAGGTAAAATCTGAATTAGAAGATGAATTCCTTAAGCTCAAATATTTTAGGTAAGCCTCTGAATAATTTTTTAGGGAGCCTTTCTATTAAAAGCAAAGACGTATATACAGGTGACAGACATGAGAAGAGCCACTGGTCCAACAAGACCTCTATTTTAATTTAAGCACTTTATTAATTTGGTCATTGAAACAAATAAAGGAAGCTCCAAGACAGTTTGTATAGAATAAACCACCATATTCCACTTTCTCAAGGAACTTGCTGCCCAGTTAGAAAAGTATACAGAGAAGATAGAAACTGTGTGCAGGATATTAGTAGCACAAAACAGAAGAAAAGGCCATTTTTCTCAGGTATGTCCCCAGAGAAAAGGGCAGAGGGAGATGCTGCAGGCTTATGATGACTGAGGAAGCAGCAGGGGAGGTAGCAAGGAAGACCTTGGAGCTGGGGAGCCTGAGACAGCAGAATATCTTGGGTTTCAGTATGTGTTTGTCTGTGAATGAGGGGGGGCAAGGGGGAGAAAGGGAGAAAAGAGATTGCAGGTGTGGGACAAGTGCCTCTGTGGCATTTCCAAATGAAAAATTTGCCGAGTGAGAATCAGGGCTAACGCCCAGTGGCTTGGCTAACAGAAATATGGCGGTGTGGTTTTTTAAACAGAAAACTGAAATATTTTTTGAGGTGGAACCAAAACTGAACCCTAAACACAGTCTGAGACATTACTGTTTCAAGAACCAGATCTGAACCTGGACCACTATTTGAAAGTCTCACTGAAGCAGAACTGAATCTGTATTAGAGTCACAGATGACTGAAGGATTTACTGTGTAGGCCTGCAGTCTTGTAAACACACTGCTGGTAACAAGCTGGAGGCTCTGTATTAAAGCTAACCACACAAGCCTCAGGACTGGGGTTATTAGGCTTGCCTGGAGATCTGTTTAGCTGTAATAACAATTGTCTAATGACCATGTAACTATTACCTAATTTGTTTTAGTTTTGCTTAATTCTCAATAATCATCTGCTAAAATACCTATCATTAATAATTTTTATCTAGGCAGAAATAACAAGTAATTATGCTGGACATAGTGAACTAAGTCTGACCCTTATGTAATGATGCAGCATAAAGCAGTATCAGCATGGGATGATAACAGAAGCCTTAAAGGTAAGAGTATAGTATGATGCTGGTGGTCCCTGGGATATCAGCAGCTCTTCACTGGTCAATTATTCACAGTAAAGCACATTTAGGACCTGAGTAAAAAAAATCCAACAGGTTTAGAGGAAAAAAAAGGGACAAAGAAAAAAATATTTAACATAGAAAGTAAAGCCAGAAATAACTCAGATCTGCAGACCAATGTAGAAAGAGAAAGATGTAAAGCATGTTAGACAACATAAAAATGGCCCTAAGGAAACCTTAGGCTGAGGAGTAAGAAAGGAAGCATCAACACCATCCACCTCCTCACAAAAGAAAGGAAGAAACTCCATTCATTAACATCACAGCCCTGCTCTGAAGACCTCAAGATGCTGATACCTTGACAACTCCACCCTCTACCACCAGACTTAAACTGTAATTTAAGACACAAAAGAAAGTGTAAGGGTGAGCATAACTTCAGGGGAAAAGGTGTAAATACTGAGATGTTTTATGCAAGAAACTAGCTCTGACCCTAAGTGTTGGTATCATTGCAATTGGACTAATATATTTTTGTTGCATTTTGGTTACACAGGTGAAACTTCAGTAGACCAATAATAAATTCTTGGCTTGATGCATAAGTCATGAGCCCCTTATTGGCCAAGATTTTCAGGGTAACAACCACTTAAGCATTGCACAACTTTTCTAATGCCCCTCAAAACGTTACTGTCAACCCAAGACCCACTGCAGCAATGGGATCCACTATATTGACAGTGGACAAGATGTTGGGTCTTCTGTGGAATGGTTGGATTACCTTAGTTTTTCTTTTGCATCTTTAAAACTTTCAGCAACATAGTAGACAGGCTGGAACTCGGTAACAGGGTACTTCTGCACAGAAGTCTTCTCCAGGACAAGAGGCTGAATCTCAGGCTTGCTTGATAAACAATACTACAAGCAGAAAGGTAAAAAAAAAAAAAATTCAGTTAAAAAGAGCTTGAATTTGCTGTGAAAGAAATACAGAACTACAGAATGCCACCTAATTTCAGACAGGAAATTGTTGATCCTGTGGCATACAATGATAATATCACTTACTAGGGAAGAAGCAGATATGAGTCCCCTGTGCATGTATACACTGACACATTCATTAGAGCACTTCAATGAAGTATTTTATGCTACTTCTATGCACAAAGTATGAAGCAAGGTTCTCAAGACATACAGAAATGTGAGCAATTATAAGCATCTTTGTAATTTTGTTTTATAGAACACACCTGCAACTCCCCAAATGAAGACAGCAGCCCTGCACCGTATGCCTTGAGTGAATCACCTTCTTTACATAGTCCAAACTCCACTGTAAACCAATAAACCTAGCAAGAAAATTATACAGAAAAATATGTTTCCTTGATCAAAAAGAGTAAGTGCCCATCATCGATTTGGATACATTTGGAGTTTACGTTTCTGTTTAAAATGTTTCCCCGTGTCAAATATAAATGGTATAAATATCATAATTATCCCCACAGACTGAATTTCAATCAGTTCAGTTCCCTAAATAAAATTTTGGCTGGACAACCCAGATGAGGTTTGAACCTTAGCTGATAGAAGTTTGTGTCCTGTATCATAGAGGGGGCATCTAGCTGCAGCAGCAAGAGATGGGAAGGGCTCTTAGTGCAATATTGAAGGAAGATGGTGTGGGCCTAGCTTGACTTCCTGGTCTGTCAATTTGAACTGAAGCTATCTCTAGCTCAGAGAAAAAATACTTTATCTAACAGAAGGAGCAAAGATGGTGCAATGTTTTGCCCACGTGATTTGCTGCTGGGGACACTAATCTCATAGGCATACCCTTGTTTTCATTTGAAGTTTGTAACTCTGGATAGTAGTAGTCTCAGAGTAAGATTCAGGTGAGCCACACTAACTGCAGAGGACATGACTGACCTGGAAGTGTGGAAGAGACAAGTGCAGGTAGAACAGCTACTGAAGCTGCCTCCTGAAATTTTCTGTGGGGATGTAATAACATGTAATCTCTTCTTGCCCAATATGTTTGTGCTGGAGGAAATCTTGTCTGGGTTTCTGTGTTTAATCACAACTGTCACTTTGAATAAGGGGAGCTAAAGCTATTTTCATTTAATGCAACTGTTCCAGGGTGGGGTTCTCCAATCACGGACTTCACTCTGTTCCCATTCAACTCTATGGGAGTTCTATCAGTGACTTCAGTAGCAACAGAATTAAGACAACACAGGGTGCTTTGGAAAAATGAGCCCTCACTTATTAAATTACCGTAGCAAGTTTCTCGATGAAATCATCTGGAGCTCCCAGAGATGCCAGTCCAATTTCCTGTAACAATAAACCATTATTCTTCAAGCTGTTTATTGCAAACATTCTTCCTGTCTCATCTTACGTAATTTCTCACATTTTAAATGTTACCATTGCTTACTACCACACACAAATGTTTACAGGACATGTTCCTATCATGCAATATCAGTATTAAACCAGAAATCTCTCCAGAAATGAACAAAAGGTCTTGTCCAAATGTCATTTACAAGGCGTGATCCTGGTACAAAATCCACTGAGGTCTAATAAAATTTTCTTCTTGCTTTGACAGGCTTTTGATCCGCTCTACAGCATACATCTGAGAGAATGATATGGTCAGAAGGAGGTAAATCAATCACACCCACACACCTTAAATAATTATCTTTGTTTTGATGAAACATGGTTGCAGGACTTTTCCTGAAGCCTTGAATGAGTTCTTTTTTCTGAATGAGAGGGCATGATTTGAAATGACTTATTCATACCTTGGGAGCTAATGGAGAATTTCCTGAGAGGCATGCAAGAACACAGACACACAAGGTTGTGTATAACCAGGTACCCTTTCTCAGTTTGCTCTGGGGAGGACTATGCAGTGCAAAAATCAGAGCACCACACCATGCCTAAGAGCAGCCATCACCATGCAAAATCCTAATAAACCAAGGTGTAGTAGAGTTTCCAGTTCTGGAAAAGGGCAGAGTCTGGAGGCAATACTGAGTGCTTACTAACTACATCAAGTTAACTCTCATCTTTTGAGCAAGATGTTACATGTATTTTCCTCCCTCCCTTCTCTCCATTTCTTTCCTCTTTTCCATCTTTCTCGCTTTCCTTCTTTCTCACTTGCTCGCTTTCCCTCTTGCTTTCTCTCCTTCTTGCTTTCTCACTTTCTTTATGACTTTGTGTCTTTTTCATGTTTTCTGGTAAGATGCAGACAACAGTTTAAACCTTCACTGAGGTTTGGCTTCTTTTCCAGAGACATTAACACTATCAAAGAGAAAGGTCCTCTCCAGCCTTCTCCCATGTTTACAGCTGGGACAGTTCCTCATTTTACTCAGCCTGTTCCACATCTTCAATGGAAAACAAACAAAAATATCTCCACTTTCTCTACCATTTGCATTGCATGGTGGAGCAATAATTGATCTGACTCATGAACCGTTTAACTTTGCTCAGAAGGATCAACATCTACAAAAAGGTTTTTAAAATAATGGCCTTCAAAAGGTTGCCTGTAAAAAAACAACTCACACAGGACAGATGTTTGGAGCTTTAAGATATGTTTTCACCTAAGTGTCAAGATTTCAAGCAATACATAAATGAGCCTCATCCAGACTTAAATGATATTTTTAAAGGTGAGTCCACCTCAACCCTCACAGCTCTTGGTTCATCCTCTGAATCACCAAGTCTCTGGTGTGTTCAATTATATAAATAATATAACCATTCAGTAACTTACCTGGGAAAATTGAGCAAAACTGGGATCAGCAAAGAGAGGCACATGTCCTAGCAGCTCATGACAAATATCACTGGAGGAAAACATGGCATTTGAACAACTTTAATGTAGGAATAGTCCAGCAATGCCAGATGAATACCCTAGAGTCAACACATAGTCAAGATTGCAGTGTGTTTGCTCCTACCAGCCAATAATGCTCAAGACTCAAGGAAAATATTTCACTCTAAAATTATTCTTGTGATGGAAATATTTGCACACTCCAGGGCTTTCAGTTATTTTTACTGTCATGTATCCCTCAGAGGAAGGATGATAAATTATGTGGTTTTCCTTACAGAAGAAAACCGCCGATTCAACAGCCCACCCAGCTCAGGAAAGTCCAGACAGAAATCAGCCCACCAAAGAGAGCATGGAATTTTCAGTCTCAAGGACAAGAAACCTCTTTAGATGAAGCTGAGGCTCCTGAGAAAATTCACCGTGGTGTCAATATGTACCTCAAAAGTGCAAAACCAGTCCCTGTTCAGGCCCACAGCCTCCCCCTGAGAGGTGGAAGCTTCTCCTTCCTCAGATAGACATCATTTTCATCACAAGTTGAAGTTGCAGCTGGACAGGAATTTTGGGAAAGAGCTCACCTAGGGATTGCTAGAGTTTTCAAAGACAGGGAAGTGATTTGGTGAGATGGAAAGGGGAGAGGGATAAGATGCTCCCAGAAGGGCCAGGTCTGTGGAATACATCTTAGCCTAGCTTTGTGCATGATAAGAATGGAGTGAGCAGAAGCAGCAAGGAAAATGAGAAGAATAGGAGATAGAAATATGGAAGGGAAAAGGAGGTTGTGTGAAGAAGTAGGTAAGCAAATAAATGGTAGGAAAAAGGAGTAAGAAGTGCAAGAATATAAAGTAGAGGAAGAAAACTGTTTAGAAAGCGACAAGTGGAAAGGGAAAAAGGACAGGGACAGACAGAAATTTTACAGCAACTGAAAAAGAGAAGGGATCAATGATCTGGGTTTCCTCTATCTTGCTGCCAAAAGCTTATTTTTAACATGTTGAGTCCTTTCTGCTCTAGATTTCACACCACTGTTTGGGTGCTAATAGCTAAGTTAAATGCTTTTGTACACTGCTCTCTTACATCCCAGCCACCACACAAGCATGCCCTCAGTATCAAAACTGTCTCATCCATCCCATAAGTACTTGCAGAAGAGGATGCAGCTTGTTAAAAAGACTAGAAATCTTCTGAAAATGTTTTCAAAAGAGAGCAGTCGCTTGGCTGCTCTCCATTAGCTCTGTTCCCAGGAGTGCTCCAGAGTCCCACATGGTTATTATCCGTTGGGCTGACCCCACTGTTAGTCTGCTGCAACTTTACACACTTTCTGTGCCAAAGTACTTACGGCTCTGGTGTGTACATGGGTTTGGATGCATGGCGAATATATTGCGTAGAGTGGAATACTCGGAATGCGAGCCCAGCCAAGAAATCCCGAGAGGAAAGCAAGCCTGCAACAGGGCGCAGGCGAAATCCAGTGCAAGCTGAAGGGAAAAAAATGACATCTTAGATTCTAACCAGTGTGCTCAATTTATCCTTATCTGTCCTCCTCACAGTGGAAAAAAAAATCCACAAAATTTCCACAAAATTTTCTTTGCTCTCCTTAAGTTAAACAGAGTTTCACTTTGAAAGATCAAGAAATTTTCTACCCTTGTATACCACCATCACAGTATCTGTACCATTGTACCCCTAGAAATTTTAGACAGGGAGTTGGGTCACAGGCTACCCAAGCACCATAGGGAGTTTGTGATAAAGCGGGGTCTGCTTTTCTATTTCTGGAAGCACCACCCCCACTGACAGCTGAGGCATTTAATCTGATTTTGTTGTTTTATATGCTCCAAACATACACTGCAAGAATTTTGAAATATCTTCAAGCTGGGGAATGTTGTCCTCCCGGTAGCCACAGTACTTTTCCAGCAGTGGGAACACGTGGTTGTGTTCATAACAAGCATGAGTTGGATAGAGACTCTTCAGTTCCCTGAAGACGGTTCCCCACGTTTTCTTTTCTTCTTCTGTGTAGGTGACTCGAGGAATAGGTTGACCACTGGAAAGAAAATGGATACCCTCCATAGGAGTGACAGAGAAAAATGTCCAATGTCAACAGTATCATACTCAGGAGCTTTACGTGGACTGGCCAGGAGAGGCTGGGGCAAGAGAGGAAGTAGCTTTGGTCTGACAGGCAGGTGCAAAAGGAGCCTCGCTTGCTCCTAGGCACAAGCTGGGAAGGACTTTATTGACCTCAGCTGAGATATTGGCCTTTAGACAACGCCTTGCATTACTGTGGTAAAAATAAATCAGTGGTTATTTGTCTTACCAAGATGTTATTCTAAAAATATTTGCTGGCCATTGGTTTCCATTTATTTGCATTGCTAGATATGGAGCAGCTGTTGTATTTCTTGCTTTAATAAACATGGTATTAATTGTTTTGGTTACAACAGGGAAATCATCAGCTCCAGAAAACTCTATCTCTTGGAGGGGCAGAGAAATTCTGATCTATGCTTTATGCTGTAACAGCTGCAGACTACGGCCAGTTTGACTTTTTATAATTGTAATGAATAATTTTGAGTCAAATCCCACCCTCGGGCTTCCATGTGCTTAGCTCATGTTGAAGCTAGCAGGAATTAGACAATCACAGCAATGTAGTTAGGCCTCCTGTGAATAGTAAATTCCTTAGCAATAATGATAGGGCCATAGGTGAATCCAGCAGCTTTAAAAAATCAAAGGGTTTTTAAGTAACTTAATAGGGTTAACATCACTGCTGGCATAATGCTGAAGCTTTCCAAGCCCCAGAGACCCATTGTTAAACTCTTGATGACACCCCACCATCTCCCAGTCACTCATTTTTAACTTGAGCCTCAGGGCAGCTCTGCTGGAGCACCATCATTTTCTGTCTCCCTGTACCAGCAGTCCTTGATCTGTGAAGCTTTAAACATCATATTGAATTATGAGGATTGCTGGGGGATGGTTGTTCCTATAGCACTACTAAGTAATCCTCAACCACCTTCCAGGGCTACAGGGGCTTTAAAACCTTTAAAATTTCAATTAAAAAAAAAACAACAGGGATTAACAGGGCAAGAAACAAAAGAAGACAGAGGGAAGAGGCAAGCTAAAAGCAAAGAGAAGTCAAGAAAATCAAGCATTCAACAATGGGTGCATGTATTGAGAGAGAAGACAAAAGGGCAAAGGCAGAGTAAAGAGAGCAGGAGGAAAGAGGACAAAATAGGTGCAAAAGAACAGACACAGAAGATTATATTGATGGCAGGAAGAAGAGTACAAGACTAGAAACCACAGATCCATTTTACCTTTGTGTCTGGGTACCACCTTCACAAGCTAAGCACATTTGCCTTTTCAGATATTTCCCATTGAAGACTGGTAACTTTGGTTGTCCATCCTCTCCTGCCCAGTTCTCTGCATCTCTGTTCCCGCATGCTGGAGACAACCCCTTGACCTCTCCTCCCCAGTGTACACCCCAGAAGGCATGTTGACCAGGTGTAGCACCCAGAGCAGAGACATCACAGATCCACCTAGACCTTCCTGATTCAACACCCAAAGACACAAAAAACCACGTGCCTTCTTTCCACAAGCCTCAGAAGTCCAGAGGGGGGCTTTCACATTTTACTTACTCCTCTCTTACTTAAAGACCTAACTGGAAAGTCCAAGAACTTCACACAAAAAGGTGCTTTGGGGACATAGATCTAGGTCTGTACAGGCTCTGTTTCCAGTGTGTCTGAGCATCTGGATAATAGATTGAATATTAATTAGTTACATCTTGGAATATAATGGTTTCATCTTCCTAAGATGGTTTCAGTTTGAATCTTGGAAAGAGGGGGTGTTTGACATCGTGGCTGGTTGGCTGGTTTGGGAAAAGCCTGCAAACTAGAAACCAGAGTTTGCTACAAATTACGCAGGAAGTGTAAATCTTCTGTGGGATGCCTATAAAAGGGCATTTGATCCATCTACATGTGGCCACAACATCTTACCCACATTTTTAAACTTTAAACTGAGCTCCTGACTTTTTTCACCTGATTTTTTTTTCACTTTCCATCAATCAGCCCAATTTTGCCTCGTATCTGGAGTTTAGATTATTAGGCCTTTGGCTCAGAGACAATCTTTTCATCGCAGTCCTGTGCAAAGTGGAGTCCTAAATGTACAACATATGTTACTTTATCCTATGCAATCACAATTTTTACCAGTATCAGCAAGAATCAGGCCCGGTAGTACTCATCTAAATGCGTGAGTGGCTCTGGGAACAGAATTTTTTCTCCTCCAGATCTGATCACAGAAAGCAATCAAGCAAGCCTGTTCTAACTGAGTTTATCATCTCTATTCATTTATTTTTCTTGGGAAATAAGAGCCCAAATTGCTGATTGCAGCTGGGTCAGACATGATAAAAGTAGAGTATCAGACACTGGATTAGCATCAGAACCATAAGTTATGCATTATTTTAATAGTGTGTGCAGCTCTTGCTTTAATGTAAATGATGGGTACTCCTCCTCCAGTCCTGGTTTAATGGGGAGAATACCAGAAGCAGATTTATTCAAAGCTCAGGTCTTTGTAGTAGCAATGGAGTCTGCGGCTCAATTAAACAACAAAGCTGGGGAAGAGGGGTGTTGTGGGTATAGAAAGCAGGCAACAGTCTCTGAACATGTGCCTGAAACAATTTACTTTTGTTTTACTGAGATTGGGGGATAAATGCGTGAGCAGCAAGATTTAAACACACAGTAAAGCCAACATCAGGAGGATGCTTGAGGAAAAAAAGGGATTGCCAACAGGGTGAAAGCTCTGGGAGAGGGCAGGAGATGTGGGCTTGCTTTCTGCCGAGACGCTGAGCACTCACTGTCTGTAGTTGTAGGCAATATCAGCAAACTCCTTCCTCCGGGCCCGGTACACAGGATCTTTGAAACCCTAAAGAGAAACAACGATGGTCAGTCCCCGTGTAAGTGCAGAAAGCCTTCCTCTCACTAAGCACTCACAGGCGTGGCTGGTCAAGTCCAAACAGTGCAGGAGGGTCAGTGGGGAAACTGCCTCCATCCTGCCCAGCTCTGCACACACAGTCTGCAGGGTCACCAGAGCAGCCATTCAGCCACAGCCTCCTAACCTCTTGCCCCACAAGTCCATTCATTTTCTCATTTCTACTTGCTATAAAAAAAGCAAACGTGCTCCTTTACAGCAGAAACAAGGTACTCCCACAAGAGCGATATGGTGAATTAACAGTGCTCAGATAACCACGCCTGTCTGGTTTCTCGTGAAGCTTGTTGCTGTTCCTGGCACTACTGAGCTGATCTAGAGGAGCAGAGTTAAACCCCATTAGAAGGACACTCATGAACTCAGTCAGACTTCTTAGGCAGATTTTCAGCACGAACCACGCTTAAAGGTGCTCATTTTCAAACTGTTGGAAGAACAGTAGGCACTTTGCAGGCCCAAACCCCCTATTTGCACTACAAAATCAACCATTTGAAGAGATTTAATTACTACAGAGAATGTCTAATAGACCTTGTGATTGGGAGCTTGACCTTTGCAGATAATTAGCAATAAAAACAGGGATAAGAAATATACTCTCTAAAACTTGATCTAAGGATAACCATTCTCCTATCCTAGTGTGCCTGGTATTTAGACTAAAAGTTCCTCAGGGCTAGGAGTGTCTTCATCACCTATACTCGAGAAACATCTTTCCAAGCGAGGACACGCTTCTGCAGGGTAAATAGCAACAACTCACTGGGCACTGCAGCAGCTCCTTAATTCACCTCTTAGTGCTGCATGGCACAACTGGACCGAGGAGCCATGGAACACAACCAATTACAGGAGGCAGCTGAAGTAGAGTTGAGATTCTAAGAGTATGAGTCAAAAGAGGCAGCCAATGGCCTAAAAAATACACCGTCCAAGATCAACCTGGCATAGAGGTATTTGTAATTAAATCCCACATCATCTAACTACTAAAACCACAGGCTTGTTTAATTTGTCTTTTTCTGTACTCCATTTACCCCAGCAGTGTACTCTAAACACGTATTTACCCCAGCAGCTGGGTTTCCTTTTCAGGGTATAAACTACTCATTAACTAAGTCTAGGAACTGGAGCAGGGATGCTTCATTCCTTTTAATATCTTTATTATTATTATTATTATTGTTATTATTACTTTATTTGTTTCTTCTTTCAAATATGCAGTCTTGGTCTATTCCTGCATGACACACAAGGGGGCTATTGACTTGGTGTGTCTCCTTTCATTCTTCCTTTCATATGACCACACTGAACATCATGAATCATTGTATATGATACATAACACATCTCGAATTAAGCAATAGGTAGTGAATGACTAATCACTCCATCTCAATTAAACTAATAGCAGCAATTTTTGTTACACTGCATGTAATGTAGTTATAATCACTCTATCTCAATTAAACTAATAGCAGCAATTTCTGTTGCAGTGCATGAAACTCAGTGTGTTTTGACAAATGAAAATAAGTTGTTGTTTGCTTGGAGAGGGAATAGAGGCAGGAAGTATTCTTGTATCTGGAATTGCTGAAAAAGTGCTGAACAAATTTTTTAGCAACTGAACAAAACTTCCTGATCCTACCATTTAAACCACAAACATTTTGAAACAAGAACCTTTTCTTTTGTTGTGTCTCACCATATGTGAATCATGTCAGATTTAACAACCACATAACAAGGCACTAAGATCAATCTGGTGTATGGAAATAAGAATTAAAAAAAAGTCTCCCTATCTCGGGGCTATGATATGTTGTTTCTGAAGTTTTTGTTGCTAGTGATTCACCAAATTAGTCTGAATTCACATCAGAGCCACCTGGGAAAAGTCCTTGTGATGCTCTTGTGCTCTGATGACCACTATGACTTTTAAGATCTTGTGATACTTGTTCAAATTAGACCAAACTTCGGTCTGATCTACTTCATAACCAGGGATTGGGCTGATTCTAACCCTAGAAATGCAGTATCCTTCTTGTCCTATGCCACGTGATACTCAGTCTGCTAGATCTGCCTTAAAGCAAATGTAAATGAGAGAAACATCTGTCCCAATAACTAGAAACATAAAGCTCTCTTTCTTACAGGATGATCAGCATCCAGTTCTGCTCCGTAGCTGAGTATCTGATTGGCAAATCTGTCCAGCTCCTGGATACTTCTTGGGAACCAAGGCACTGCAAAACAGAAAAGAAATGGACTTGTATGCTTCTTTGTTACTTAGTTTGAGACCTTCTTCTGGTCTTCTACATATCTGTCTTCAGGAAACTGCAGCACTGAGCTCTGGCATTTCTTTATATATGATATGAAAAATTATTCCTTTTTGTTTTAAACCTGATTATTTTATTTTATGTTAATTCCTTCATACCAATGTCATGTGGTGTTATTCACCTTCTCCAGGCCACCTAGGATGTTACATCTGAGTGTCAGATCATTCACCTACCATCCATCTTCCTGGCTGAGACTTTGCCTCTGTAAAGGCACAGAAACCACGGGCTGTCTTGGAGCACTCTCACCACTTCTCTCTGCAGCTCTTCCAGTTCTATCGTACTTGTCCTAACAAAGGGGTACAAGACCTCCATCTAAGTATGTGCCCCGTGATCAGGTGATGCAATCATGTCCCATATGCTCCTCACACTGAGTCCAAGTCAACAACATGGACTTCAAGGTAGTAGCACCCAAAAGCCTGGTGATTCAAACCCAGGGGCTCTCATCAGCCTATCAATAAAATGTCTGCAGTTCATTTAGTGTCTTTCTTGCACAAATGGGTGTCTCTTGCTCAGTCAGTGCTTGGAAAACAGTTCATTCCCATTTGTGGCTCTCTGCTCAGCTGGGAACACTGCCACTCAGCAGTGCTTCCCTGTCTGATTTTGGGTTTTGTGCCAAGTGAACCTCATCCCCAGCCAGCAGCTGCTGCTTGAGCTCCCTGCAGTGCCTTGTTGATGGGGCTCATCCCAGACCTAATGGACCACCTACGGGATAAGAGGATCACTCTGTCTCCAGGACTATTCAGCCTTGCCTTCTGTTGAGCCTAACACCACGGAGGGCACTTGTGGCACTGGGTTTCTCCAAGACACCTGTACAGAAATGCCGAGGCAACAACAGCAGATTTACAGGGCGTATTTTGGGCGACCACAGCTGACGTAGTGTCACACCAGTAGCCCGGGTCCATCCAACGCTCCCACTGGGAGTGCTCACGCTTGTTTCAGGCTGGCTGAGCAGAGCTGCCTGGGCCACAGAGACCCGGACCAGTGGCTCGGCAGTGCTCNAAGACCTCAACAAGTCACTAGATGGCAGCAGCAGTCCCAGGAAGATCTTCCCCAAATAACTGCTCAATGTATCCCTATCTCTCTAGTTTCTCCATGAATGCTCTCCCACCTTGCTGTTAGCAACCCTCCTGCACCTCCAACCTGTTGAGTTAAACTAGTCAGAGGGGGTGAGTAGAAAAAAGTGTCGTTGAGTCCTAGAGACGAGTCACTACTCACACCATGTGAAGGGTGAGCACACCCAGCCATCCTGCCCTTATTTTCTATGTGGGCAGCCAGGCACTGGGTTTATCTCCCAGCTCTGCCACCAAGCATGTGATGGTGGGGGGGTCACTTCAGTGTTCTGGGCTTCAGACTCCTCACTACCAGCTTGGGGTGAGGCACACTGTTAAATGCTTTTGTATGAGGCACTAGAAAAAAAAGCTGTGCGGCAGCCCCACAGCAAAGGATTTTTTTCAGTGTCAGAGTGAATAACCACTATCCTTAGGGATGCACGATGGTCTGAAGGGTCTGGGCTGTGCAGACAAATTAGTGGGGGCTGATATTTCAGCAGCAATGTCTGTAGGGTTTTGCTGCCCTGAATCAGAGTTTGAATCATTGCAACTTCAAGAAGGAACGTGTAATAGTGGTTTACTTTCATTAAAACATGTTATTCTGAAGATTCCCAAAGCACTTGCTGCAGAGCTCATGATAAACTCTAGGACAGACTGATTCCCAGGCTGATGTGGTGCCAGTCCCAGGCATGGAGATGGGTGGCTTGTTAGGGAGCAGCACCCTATCTTAAAGGCATGAAGCCTGATCTATTTTTAGCCGATTTCTGTCTTCCTCACAGGACCCCCAAGACACCAGTGGTAGCTAAGAGAGAGCAGCTCTGAGCTTTCAATGCTGCATGAAAGGGACAGTGTGTGAAGGAAAACCTGAGGTACTAGCAAAGCTGATGTTAAGTTGGGTTGTGGAAAGTCCTGAGTTTTCTCGTGGAAACAAGAACCAAAGGTCATCAGTACAAGCCCAGGGCAGTCACTTCACGAAGTCCATGAGGCACCAGGGTGCAAAAGGGCTACTGAGTCTTCTGCCCAGCTGTAGTGTGCCAGGAGACCATCCCCACCCCTCCCAGAAACTATTTAAAAGATCCAATCAAGTTATTCCCTGTCTGAATCTACCCCGTATTTTGTTTGCAACATCCTCCGGTTGCCAGACACTCTGTCTGTCTGCACGGCCATTAATGAATTGCCAGGGCAAGCTGTTGCAACACTGGGCCTCTGTGAAGGTCTGAGGAGCAAACGTGGGCTGATCAGTAATAAATATTGATTTGTCTGTAAGTGAAACAGCAGCATTTATGGGATCATGCTGGACACCCAAGTGGTGACCAAATTACCATGGGGTCAAATGCTTAGCAGAATGCTAATAAGCCATTTATATGAGAGGCAGCAAAGCAGGGGCAGCAAGGACTTCTGCAGAGCTCCTCCATTTGGACCATTGTGAGGAGGGTCAAAGACAGGTCTATGCAATTTATAGCAGTTCAAGGCCCAGGTTTAGCCCTTTTTTAAACAGTTCCAAATGCTTTGACCAGCCTCAGGGTTTAGCAAACAAGGCCCCTACAGAACATCAGCTCCCGGCCTGTCTCAGAAATGCAATAAATTGCCTAATCTGCAACAGAATAATATTTAATTCTTTTTATTCATGGGCTCCAAGTGGACTGCAGATACCCAGCTTGTTTCCAAAAAGAGCCATGAAGAGATGCACTGTGTTTTCAGAACAAATCCTTCCATCTCTACAAAGGGCTTTTGGCCCAGTGACTGCTAGCCTATCTCACCCAAAGCTCTAAAACTACCTTTGGATTTAGAGCATTTTGCTGGCCTGCTCTCAGCTAAAACTACACTGCAGATACAAATCTGGTATTTGCGACTATTTGGATGTGTCAAAGGGAAGCTAAAATTACATTTTACATTTGATTGAGAAAAGACCTTAAAAAGCAGTTAAAGTGACCAGGGAAAAAAAAAAAAAGGAAAAGCCATTCATGTATCACTTGCCTGATAAAACACATCCACATTGAGCTATATAGAAGGGGAAAAATACAGAAATTTCATCTGGCTATCCACAAAGCAGAACCCAAATAAAGGCACTGTGTGCTTCCTACAGGACACTGAGAAAAATGGGGCTTGTTTTTTTTTTTATAAATCATGATCAGTAGCAAAATAAATCCATAGCAAAGAAGCATCTGTAGTCAACAGTAAAAGAACTGGCCCCAGACTGCCCCCAGGACAAAACCATTCCAACTTTTACCTGCCCACTGAGAAGAGTGTAATAATATTCCCATAAAACATATTTCTCAGATTTTGCTCCCTGGAGGCCTACTGCTCTTATTCTGTGTTTTAGGAATAAAATTTTATACAAGTGGATTATGACCAAACTTGCCAGGAGGATACATTTGAAAGGCAAACTGTCCTAAAAGCACCCTGAGGCTTGTTATTTGTTAATGCCATCACTGATAAAAGACAGCATCTTGCCACACATTTCAAGCTGCTCCCAGCTCATTCTGCCCTTGTGGCTGCCTCAGCCCAGAATTTGCCACCCACAGTTCATCCCCCAAGCAAGGATTATTTGACCTTTTAAAATACAGCCCTCTGGGGATTTCAGTTTGATTGGACCCTTACTACTCATGAGAGAAGCTGGAATTCCTCCCACCTATTTCTGAGTTACTGAAACTAACAAACACAAGTTATCCTTGCAGACAGAAGGGCATCAAGTCCTTTTCTGCAGCACTGACGGGGTAATCTAGCTCAAAAAACCTTTGATCAACACAGTAACGTGCAGCGAAATCCTAACCTTACAGATGACCATGGGAGTTTTGACTCCTGTGAGGTCAGAACTTCACTCATAAGCCTTTCTTGGCTGATATTTAGAGCTATATCTCTATCTGACTCTGTCCTATGCTTATACACAACTTTAATATGTAATAAAGTTGATTGTTAACTTCTTAACAGTAATTAGAAAAGCAAAAGTAATTACAAACTCTTCTAGGCCCTGCAGTTTTCTTCTGGAAATAAATAAATAAATAAACTGAAAAAGAACCTTTGATTTGACATGATCATAAATCACCTAATCAAGCTTTTGTCCCTTCATCTCATGAATGGAGAGAGCTGACTCCAAAGAGTATCTGCCGCCTTCTTTTTCATCTAAAAATGTAATGTCATGGGTAGGACACAAAGAAAATGGTAAAAGGATTACCAGCACTGACTCAAGATGGTATTAATGTCTTTTCATGTTGTTCCTAGGAAGGAAGAGGAAGATCCAGACCTAAAGTATTTTGAAGTCTGAAATCCTATTAAAATCAGATCTGTTATCTGAAGAGGCATTTAAGTATGTCTCAGACTGGATGCTGAGCAGCCACCACTATACTGAGCAGCCCCAACTACATCAAATCTCTGAGATTTAAGAGCATGGACAACTCACAAAATCTTTTCTTAGAATTACAACTCCCTATCCTGGGATTTCTTACAGGAATGGAGAGTTACTCCTGCTCCCACCAAAGTGGGTGGCAGAGCCTCCCTAGTTCCAACAGCAGTAGTGAGAGGCATCCATAAGCCCAAAACCTGTAGAGGTTGGTGGGTGGTGTTGGACTCTTGTACCTGTGTGAGGGAGAATGGGGAGCAGTGGGCATGGTCTCAGACCAGAGATGCAAGGGTCCCACAAGGATGAGGCTGCAGCAGCCAGGGTCTATGAGACCAAAATCAGAAAGTAAATCCAGGTGTTAAAAGGGGCATGCCAGCTCCAGGGAGCACAGGAGTGCAGTCCCTCCCTCTGCCCCATGAGGATGACACCAATCCCTATCAGGCCTTGCACAAGACTAAGCTCTTGTTGCTTCTGCTACACAAAGTTTGTGCCAGAGTGATTTGTGAGGTCCCAGAGATATTTGGCAAGGGAGAAGGCACTGTGACAGTACTTCACTGTCACTTTGTTTTGTTATGCTGCCCTTTATGATCAGTTTCTACCTGAGTAAGGAGAATCTGGGAGACAGCTGGGCTTATTGTGAAGGATCCATCAAATAAACAGCAAATGAGCAACATCTGGTCTAATAAATACTTAATGAATTGTTCACCAGAGCCCTTATACCCCATAGTTACAGGAGGTTTTATCTAATCTTCTGGAGGCATTCCAGAGAACAGCAACAAGATCAGCCATAAGCCTAGAAAACAGGCTTCCTTTCCTGAGGAAGGAAGGTTGGACCGGCTACTGTCACCAGAGACTGAAAAGGCTGGTGTAAAGAGGGAGAGTATCTGCTGTTCCCAGTGTCCAAGGCAGGCAGGAGGAGAAGGCATCAGCTCTCAGTGCAGCGAGATTGGTCAGAGCAAAGCAGACCTGTGGTGAAGAGCCTTGGAGCCCAGATCTCCAGGGCTCAGGGCAGACAATGTTTTAACTGGTCCTGCCTTTTACCAGGGGACAGACCACATGACCCTTTGTGGGATTCTCCTCCCTGTCACCTCATTTAAAATTTTATATCTATTTTTTAAGATGCTCTATCAAATCATAGCACACTCACCTGCCAATGCTAGACTATATGGATTGACTCCGAATGGACTTAATAGAAAGATGACAAAGTCTGACTGGGTTCACAGGGCCTGTGTATCACTTAGAAGTTAAAATACAGCTTATTTACACCTGAGTGCTCTCTGGAAGAATTGTTCAAGGTAGGGTAGTCCCCCGCCTGGGATGCCAAATGCACAGGTATTGTAAATGTCTCCAGGACAATGCCTTAGTGACCTCCCTGGGGACTCCAGAGGGCCATCCTTCCTTAGGAAGACAGAAGACAGCCTTTAATTAGTGACATTTTCCCACAAAATGGTACTGTAGAGCCTTGACTTTGCTGGGTACTGAGCAGACACGGGTTTATTATGGAGGTGGGGTGGGAGGGAAAAGAAGGCAGGTCAAGGTCTGGATTTCTCAAGGGAATCAATCTACCATCTACAAGCCAAGCTGATGCATGCAGCTGCAGATTTTGCTGGAACCATTTTCCCTTTTAAACTGTGATGAAGTTTATGTGGGTTTTTTGAATCAAGGCAGACAGTAACTAGACAGATGTAGTGCATCACACATGGATAGCCTCTTGTCTTTCTCCTAAGTTCTCAAATGGGCAGAATTCATAGGAAAAAGCAAAAAGAGTACAAGTCTTGTGACTCTCAGTGCTCAGTGGTCCAAAGGCTATGGGACCTTTACCCATCACAGAGATTCAGGGGACATGTTGTTAGACTTGGTAGCTAACCTATCTGCATTAAACATGGGTATGGGTCCCACTTGCACCCCCACTGTTCCTTCATGTGAACCCTATGTATCGGGAACAAAAGTTGCCACGCTGCGTGACTTGCCAAAAGCTGCATATGAGATGCTGCCTATTTTAAAATAGGGCAGAGACTCAGAGCAGAAAGCAGATGTACCCACAACTTCCTACACCATTTCTTAGGGATTTACAAGTTGAGCCCTTAGCCTGTTATCTCAAATCATGTTTTGATTCCTGTTGACTTCTGCAGGTAGTGTAACAAGCTACTGCAACAAGCTGTCTTTAAGAGACTGAGTGCTGCCAACCAACCAGGCAACAAGATAACACCATAACACCCATTCCCAGGAGACCTGTCAGGAGAATGACAGAAGATGGAGCATGGCAGTTTAGACTGAGAGAAAATCTCCAAATCAAAAACTTAGAGCATAGACATACTCAGTAGAGGGAGGGAAACGCAGCCATACAGATCCAAGAGGAAATCTTTTGCCACAGGATAAAGAAGTCATTTCAAGAATGTGATACAAATATTCTTTGTCAATGTTTTCCTTTGCAATGTGTCCTTACCAGTGTCCTTCTTCTTTGTTCGTGAAAGCTCGTGGACTGTTGCTCCAATATCATTTCTCAAGGACTTGATGATTTTGTCCAGTGCTGGAACATTCTTGCCTTCCAAGTTAATGAAGAATTCATACTCATCTTTGTTGAGCCGGGAAGGTCGGGACTCAATGTGGGTCAGGTTTATGCCCTTTTCCTGCGAGAGAGATTTTGTTCCCACAGTTTTTGTGGGAAGAAATAGGACATAAAGATTAGTTAAAATTCATGTGTCAGTCAACAACTAAAACTATGCCATCCAAATAACTCAAAAGTAGATAATTGCCTCTGATGGCCACTGGACTGAGCACATTCATAACAGGGAGAGAGACAAAAAGGAAGAATAAGAAGGATGTGAGATTCACCCTTGTGCAGAGCACCAACATAAAGACTACGTGCTACATAAGCTTTTGAAAAAGGTGGAAGCAGGATACAAGTTGTAAACAGGCTATGTACTGTAAATGGTGACTCCAGTACCAAAAGTACATAATGGAGCTTGTCTGGGTGGACAAGAATATTGCCCCACGGTCAACATGGGAAGTAGCTGTTCCACCTATAGACAGCCATCTGATGAGAAAGTGAATGCTGTATTTGCAAGTATCTTGAAAGGAGGTCACAAAAGCAAGCAGCTGGCCATGCAGTAAGATAAGCTTCTGCCAGGCCACTGCACAGTCACCTGCAAAACCACCTGCACATTTTCCAGGGCAGTGAACAGGTGTTAGGCAGAGATCCAATGGGAAGTGTGGATCTCCATCAAAAAGGAAGCACAAGTTTGTGCGAACAAAAAGATGGGTGTTTTGAATCACAGAATCACAAAATCACAGTTTGCAGAGTTGCTGAGGTTGGACAGGCCTCTAGGACATATTCTAGTCCAACAGTCTGCTCAGGCAGTGTCCACTAGAGCAGACTGCTCAGGACTGTGTCCAGTCAAGTTTGGAGTATCTCCACAGATGAACACTCCACAAGCTCTCTGGACAGCCTCTCCAGAGTGTGATCACTCTTGCAGCAAAGAAATCTTTTGTTTAGCATGGAAATTCAAATTCTATCTCAACAAATATCTTCATTGACCAGCAGCAGTGCCTCCTAGCTCTGAAGAAAAAGATCATTGGCAACTATAGTCTCAATGACTATGGCCAGTGGAAACCTCACCTCAGGCATGACACCATGTCAATGTGTAAAGCAACAAGTAGCTAAAAATTCTATTTTCCCAGTAACTTAAACACAGGTCCAGGAAAATTCACCTCAGTTTAGCTGAACTCAAATGTTTTTCTGAGCATTGTAATTTGAATACGAAATATTACTTCTTTTTTGATAAAAACTTTTTAAACGGATTTCAGTTGCTGCTGACTTTACCACCTGACCTTCTTGTCAGGCTTATACTGGCACTGTGGTCATGGACTGGTGAGGTCAGGACTGGTGTTCTGTTCCCTGGGAGGAACAGACAGACCGCTGGAGGAAATTTGGTCCTGAAGATCAGCTGCAGAAGAGTCAAAGAGGCTGACACATGTTGCTCAGCAGCCCTGGAGGAGCTTTTGTTTTGCTGTTTTTAGGCTTAAGAAGATGCCAAATGACATGGGGTGAAATGATGGCCCTGCTGGTGTCAGTTTCAAACCCCCTGCTGCAGTGGGGTCAGGATTTCATCCATGAAGAAATCCTGCGAGGATCTACTGTGACCTACAAGGAAGAAAGGGAAGCTTTTTTTATTTTCTGTACCTCCCTCTAGTTTGAGCTTCTCAAGACCTTTAACGTTTTCTTTGCTCCTCTCAGTGCTTGCACAGCACAGGGGGGCATCTGGCCATCAGCAGCAAAGGCCTCATTCACTGAGCCACAAAAGGCAGTTTATTACTTGGTAGGAACCAGCATGAATGTCATTCCTCTGTTTCCTGAGCATCACATGCTACTGATGAACTTAAACTGTTTGGCTAGATACCAATACAATAAGTTGAAAAGGTCAAAAGCTCATTCACCAGTGGCTGCTCTTGAGAGACGCTGTCTTCACAGGAGCGGCAGGGAGAGAACGGCCACCACTGTCTTGGGCCCCATTGTCCCGTCAAGGACAATTTGGTTTAGGCCTCCAAAGCCCCATTTCACAAACAGACTGCACATTGTATCCTCTGCATGGTGAGGTGCTGGGAGGTGGGGCAGCCCAGAGCTGGGAGTTCAGATGACTGAGAGCTAGAAAGCTTTTGGCAGAGAGCAGGCCCAGGGTCTACCGGTCGCTCTGCCGCAGCTGTGCTGTGGAGAGCAGTGCATCAGCCCAGGGCTGGCACCTGGAGCCTGGGCCCATTTGGTTGCTCTGTGTAGCTCCCACATCTGTGTAGCTCTCACAAAGGTGAAGCATGTGTGTACAACCTCCCCCTGACAAAGACTCAGCTCAGGCACACAGAGGTGCTGCTTTGCTTTCACCTCTCACTGCTGCGCTGGGTTGTTGCATTCTGCCTCTGTGTAGATTCCCCGAGGGAATGGGGTCCTAACTGGCCTTTCTGCATCCTGCAAAGCCTGTGATAACATGGACATCTCTTCAGTGGCCTTTATCCCCTGCTTCCCTCCCCCGCCTGCAAGTGTTCAGCCCTGCCTTAGCATCCCTCCACTGGAGAGAACAGCTGTTTGAAAGATCACAGAGGTACCTCAACCATATCCTTTTGAATTGGCCAAGGGACTTTGCCACTGTACCAGCTCACCAACCTGACTCAGCTAGCAGCTGCACAAACAGTGGTGCTCACAAAATGGGGTGAATGATGCAGGGTTTAGGAATGAAGAGACAAGCTGCACAGTGGGCACAAGGCATACTTAAGGCAGCCTCCTAAAGTATCACCACAACCTAAGAGAGTGGAGGAAAAAAAAAAGACGGGGAGGAAGGAGCTCATCGAGTCACTGCCTTTCTTGTACCTGAGATAAGCAGAACTTCCTGCAGATTGTGAAGCTGTTTTGCTGTTTATCTGGGGACCACCTGCAGCTCAGTAATGTGCAGAGCCAACCCATTACCTCTTTGTGCAGATGCTTCAGGACTTCAGAGCAGAGAAGCTGGAGGGAGAACCCTTCTGGTGACTGTTTTCAGAGCAAGAACTCAGCAGCATACATCCAGCTCCCTGAACTGGTGCTTCTGGAGAAACATGCTCTCATATGCTGTGTCTTGCTACTAAGCCTCTGATTTCAAAATATTTACAGTGGCTCTGTTACCAGAGCTGCTTTAACAATCTCTATTTCATTCCAGTCCAACTACTCCATCTAGTGTTTAATCTTCGCATTTTCAGGTTGTTCAAAACTTGTTTGTATCCTCAGTATTGCCAAATCTTGCAAATGCATCAGGTTTCTCATGGTAGTTTATTTAAAGATCCAGCTTCTGGAGACAAATGGAAGGGGTAACTTGAAATCTTGGCAATGTATGCCTTCAAAAGACAGCTAATAAAAAGATCTGTATTTATTTTATGATTCGTGATTTCTTCATGATTTCTGAGCTATTTTTTGTTGATGGAACCTAATTGGTTTTGGAAGAGCTGAGCTGCCACATGTCTGAGGCTGGATTCACACCTGAATTAGTCTCTTCTATCTTTCTTTCTTCAAATCTGGTAGGAATCAGATGAGCCCAATGTTTGAGATTGGACATGATATTGCTGAATTTGCCCTGGTGTTCTTTCCCACGAGAGCAGTGGAGCACTGGACAGGTTGCCCAGGGAGGTGGTTGAGGCCCCATCCCTGGAGACATTCAAGGTGGGGCTGACAGAGCTCTGAGCACCCTGCTCTAGCTGAGGATGTCCCTGATCTCAGCAGGGGCATTGGACTAGATGACCTCTAGAGCTCCCTTCCAACCCAGACATTTCTATGTTATATTCTATGTTATGTTTCTAACTTGCCATAGATTGGCGTTTCCCTACTTCTCCTCTAGTTTATGATTAGCATAGAGGCTGAGTCTTTCTCCATGGATGTATCCTATCAAACAAACACATACCTGCTGGAGTACTTTTGTGTTGGTAGAGGAGAGGCAGCTGTTCACCTTGCATTTATTTCAAAGCAGTGTGCTAGGCCATTTCTAACATTCTTTTTAGCATTAACAATTCAAAACAGTGTTTGTCTTGAGAACTGAGGGTAGCATTAGATATAGCAGCTAATGGAGATCACAGGGGTTAGCAGAAGTCACTCTGAATTTCTTACTTTTTTTTCACTCCTGGGGGTGAAAGATCTCAGCTTTCATTATTCAGATATACAAGGTAACTCACTATCACTCCTCAGTAGCAAAAGAAGGCTCAAGAGGTTTCAGAGCTCAAAAATCAAATTAGCACTAAGTCCATTTTGTGTAAGTAACAGTATTTGGATGACAGGGGGTAGCAATACAAATATCAATCTACAATAGAGGCAGTAGTGGATGCAGGACAAGACTGACCATCACCCAGACCGCCAGTGCTGGATCTCTGGCTCAGGTCCCTCTCAGAGGGTGTGAAATAGCTCCATCCCTTTCCCCAGGTTGTTGTAGTTATACCATCCTGACCAAGCATCTCCCATGATGCAGCTTCCCCACACCAGTGGAATCAAACTAGCCTAGTGTTACACCACACTGTCAGTCTTGCAGAGGTAACCACCAAGAGAATTTAGTCCCACCTTCAGAGAGTTTAATGACCTGATTATTGGAAAAGAAACGATTTCAAAGCTACACAGGGAAGGTTTTGGTGGGGATGGATACTTTCTGGGAATGTTATGGGCTATTACTTTGCATGTTCAGTGTGTCCAAAGAACAGCAGCAAAGATGATGAAGTGTCTAGAGAACAAGTCATGTGAGGAGTGGCTGAAAGAACTGGGGTTGTTTAGCTTGGAGTAAAAGAGTCTCATGCACAGGAACAGACTGCCGAGGGAAGTGGTAGAGTCCCCATTCCTGGAGGTATTTAAAAGATGTGTAGATGCCTGAGGGACATGGTTTAGTGGTGAATGGGTAGTGCTGGGTTAGTGGTTGGACTTGATGAGCTTAAAGGTCTCTTCCAAAGAAAATGATTCTATGAAATTCCTATGTCCTTCTGTTTACACTTTATTAAATGTTCCTGTATATAGTTGCTAGAATTAAATACAGCTGTGAAATCCATCTGCAACTTGTTTTCATGACTGTTGTGATTAAGAAAGTTTGGCTTCATCAGGAGATACTACATTACTACCATATGAAGAACTGTTGACAGTGATATGGTGCCACCAATTAACATTCAATGAAAACTTGTGTGAAATCTCCCAAAACAAGGATTTCCTTGCACTTTCCTGATTAAAAAAAAAAAAAAGTGACAAGTTCTTATAAACCTTGTCATAGGCTACATCAGAGCTTCCTGAAGTAGGATGTTTTCAGAAACACAAGTAGAAACTCAGCGCCTAATTTTCACAGAGAATCAGGAGAGATAAGAAGGTACAGTGATGCCTTCAACCAGTTTTCCACAGTGAAGGCAAAGACAGACATCTGGTTCAGCTTTGTTGTCCAGTGGCTTGCATCTCAGCAGAAGCCAGTGCTTCCCCTCTTTCACATCTGCTAGGAAGACCCCAGTCTTCCATGCATGACAAGCTCACAAAGACAAAAGGACCCAGAGCTGACTCATGATAGCAAACAGCTCCAAAGAGCAGCCCCTGGTGTCCATCACTTGACACTTCTGCTCCAACCCTAAGGTTTGGTGGGAGGTGTTCAGTACAACCTACCCACAAAACACATGGACTGGGACAAACCAAAAAGCAGAGGTGACAGAATGTGGCACTGCATAAGGACCTAGCAAGAGGCCACTCCTCTCTTTATACTGATGTTGGTTTACTAGATCAAGCAGCCCTAGTTCACCTGATCCTGGAAAGAGAAGAGCTCAAACTGAAGACACAGATTTGGAGCAGTGAGTTTAGTTGTAATAAAATGATTGCAGCGATGCTTACGCACACTGTGATGAAAAACAAGTCTCTTGGTAGAGGCATGCCTGGCCTCTTCACCTATCACTGTAGGTTACTCCAGCACACCCCCTGGCCAAAATGACTACTCACTTCTGATTTGGAATCAATCCAAAACACTGCAGTGCCAATAACTTTGCCTGAGGGACAAATGGATAACAGTCAGTCTGGACTTTCTGTGGAATAAAGTAAACTCCTAAAGAGTTTACAGTCATCTTTGCTGGCTATGAAAGAACAGCGTCTCATTTGGTGCAGCCCATTACTCTCATTCAGTCCTCCCCCAGAGCAGTAACTTCAGTAACTTACTCCAGAAGCAGGAATACTACTCAGAGCAAATTATTTGGGCTGCTTCTGAGCTAGAGTCCTACCCACTCTAAGTAACACCAGTGACAGCTGGACCTTGTACTGAAGTCCTGCTCTGTATTTGGGAAGGTCATGTTATTGAAGAGAAGATGAAAGGCTCCTCTATGAGATGCTTTGAGCAAACTTGTAATATATTCTAATCCAATGTTTGCCACATACTACAGCTGATGTCTTCTACTTCTTGTAAATCCATCAGGAAAAGAACTTTGGAGGAGATAAATGTATTCACAAATTCATGTGGAAAAACTTCAATTCAAACTGAGGACAACCCTTTATACATATTGAAATGTTTAGTTCTGATATTTTTTCATGATGAATTTAACTTTGGAAATGCCAGTCTTTGAGGGAGGACAATTTTTAATTTTTTCCCACTTTTTTTTTTTTCTTTCAGAATGGACTGTATTGGGGTTTTTTTGGTTTCTTTTAAGTTCTCAATTTCAATAGGCTTTTCTCACTACAGTGAAAAATAACCTTTCCCACCAAGTGTAACACTTGGGTTAACCAAAAATTCTCTGCTTTGCTTTTACTATTTTAATAAGAAACGTGGAAGATTTTCTGGCCTAGGCTTATACTCTGCAACTTCTTGATACATCCCGTGAATCAAAACAGAAACATAATTCCACAATGACTATTCCATCTTCCTGATTTTAAGCATGACATTTTACTTAAGTGAGACGTTCTGTTTCAGACAGGTATTCTTTTGAGTTTTGGTTTCCTAGCTACCATCTTCTATACTATCATGAACCAGATAAGCTATATAGCTGCACCAAGCAGTGCTTTAGTATATAGCAGGTCCTATTAAAATTAAGTTCTTATAAAGACTCCACTGGCAGGTTTATGCTGTCTCTTCAACCACCCTCAAGCCATATAAGGACAGATGTGTCATCCAAGCAGAATCTAAGGAAGCTGTATGCACAGTAGAATAAAGATTGTGGACAAATAGACTGTTTGGGTGCAAAATAATTTGGTTTGATTGTTTAAGCAGAAAGTGAGCCTTCATCACATCTCAAATACACACAGATCAGCTGTCATGGAAGCAAAGTGGATTTGATTTTATCAATCTGCTTATTGCTGAGCATAACTAAGCTACTATTACATTACAGCACATGTCAGAGTATGAGTTTGGCCCTGCAGACGCTGACTCTCCACAGGGAAGGTGGAGAAGGGACTGCAGGGACTGTACTGTCAACAGTGGCATAGGGCACCTTGGCCACAGAGCAGTCCAGAAGGAAAACATTTATGCAGCCAGGAGAGGATCTACAAAACAGACAGGGGACAAGAGCCAGGGGTCAGAAATGCTTAGGAGCTTGCTGAGGTCTGGTATTTGGAGTGGGGTGGGAGGGTGAGTATGTTCTTCCTGAGTGCTGCTTATTTTTGTGTGTGAGACTGCAAAAAGACCCTCCTCCCACCCAAACTGGATGTGAACCCTTCCACAGACATGGTCTGTGTTTTCTTTTGGAGACAGAAATGTTATCAGCTTAAAAAAACATGTAATATTTCTTTAAATATGTGCATGGCCTTTTGAAGGCCTAGTCTTTCTTCCATACGACTGCTTGCTCTTTTTAGACATTGTGCATTGGCCCAACACTGAAACACATTAGAGAGAATGCGACACAAAAGTAACCATCTTTGAGGAAAAAAAAACAACAAACAAACAAACATGAGAGCATGCAACACTCTGTCAATTGCCTGTGAAATCCTGAGGGATGTTTGAATGAGACAAACAATGTTCTCCCAAAAAGCACTGAAATTCTCTTAAACTTGGTGTTTCAGTTACAAGGCATAATTGCGTGCTTTGAGAACGAACTCTGTAGCCACTGGCCTTTTGCCTTCGCTTGCCTGAATATGAGGCTTCTCTACCTTCAGTCCACCCTGGCCCACAGTGGGGGCTTATTATGTTAACCTGGGCTGTGTTTTAACACTACTTCCTTTCCTGGGAGGTTTGCCTCCTGGGTGAGTACCAATTACATCTAGACTAGGGAGCAGCCATAGTGCTTGATGAGCCAACAGTCCTGGACTCACTGTTACCCAGATGCAGGGCCAGGCTGGAACACAGCACAGTTCCCTTTGGGCTTATGCTTCCAATGGAGATCAAGCTTTGGTTAGGGCTAACGCCTGGCCAAGTTTCACCCCAGCACAAAGTAAGGCATGGTCAGGATGTCAACCTGTGAGTGAGGAGCTGCTCCTGTATCCCAGGAGGGGACAAGAGTGACTGAACATTTCTCCCAGAGTAATCTTTTTCTCCAGCTCTTAAACCAAGGAGAGGATGAACCTCCCCAAGTCCACAAAGACATGTCCATTATAGAAAGTCTGCTGACGGCACCCCAAGATCTCTCCTTTCTTTAGGCATTCTTTTAATTCCCTGTTACTCAGTCTGGATCTTACTTCCATGCTTTCTTCCCTGTCTTGAGAGAGGATTTATTTTTAAGACTTTCATATTTACAGCTCGCTCAACCATCCTTCTCCCCTTGTGTCCCTGAGTAGTTTTACAGATTGACTAGAAAAGAGGCAAAATCCTCAAAGCCAGAGCTGGAGGCACTGTCCCTTAATGACTCCCAAGCATGAGCTGGGAGGAGGAGAGGGTTGAGCTGTATTCTCCCTCTTCATTCCCACACAGGGGTGCCCAGAGAGACCCCAGCAGCCTGGGCAGATCCCAGGCTCAGCAAGGATCAGGGTGGCTCTGAATGAGCTATGCATGGCCATCAGCACTAGCAGCTGCACAAGGTCTGGCCCTCTGTGGGGATCAATGGCTACACTGTTGCGTCCGCTCCGGGGAACAGTCTGATCATATTTTGTGGGTTTTGTGTTTTCCTTTTTTTCTACTTTATGTAGTTGCATAATGACAGCCAGAGCAGCTGTCCCCACGTCTCCTCCCTATGCTGCTCCTCTGAGAGAAACCCACTGCATTTCCCTAGACCAGCACCAAACCGGCAACAGAAACCCTGAGGACAAGGCGAGAGGTCTCCCTGCCCAGAGAAGACCACCAACAGAGAGTCTAAACTAAGTCCTGTAGCTAACCTGCATCTCACAGTTGATTTTATTTTTATTAAGCAGGGAAGGGACACAAAAGAAAACAAACTCCTCTCAAGGTCTTCTTCCTTATTCCCACCTTTCACCTGTGTATCACCACCTTCCCCGTCTCTGCTGTGGATGTCACTGAGCACAAAGTCTGGCTTTGAAACACCATGGCCATGGCCCAGATGAGAAAATGTTGAGGTTATCTCAGTCATGCACAGTCATGAGTCTTACACTGCTGTACACAGGGAGAGATCCTTTGCACCGAGTTAGAACAGCCCAAGGACTGCTCTGCTTTACACAACCCAGTGCTCATGAATTCCATAATGACAGCCCTGAGGAGATGAAGCTGCAGGTCAGGCTTGTACTATTTCAAGTACTTGTACTTGAAATAGGCTTGTACTTTCCTCAAGCCACCCATCTGTTTACCTTCCACATTGCCATCAGCGTGCAAAACTGATATAAGACCATCTCCAGTCAAGCCCTGGTGTTGGGGGGACTGCAAGTTTGCACAGAAAGGATTGGCTTTGCTGGGATGGGAAACCACCCAGCCACCAGTGCAGACATCTTCAGCTGAACCTTATCCCCTCATCGGCTGTCAGGGTCACTGGAGAAAAACATGATTCAACAGATCTAGCTTAAGTAACTGCTTGGGACAAGAAGAGTCATGTCCAAGAAGTGGCTACATCTCTCTTTCCCATACTAGCTCCCCTGCAGATTTTCCTTTAAAGCTGACAGTCAGTGGACAGCAATGCATTTAACCAAGTATCAACAGTCTTATTAATTCACTTACAGACATGTACACCACCGACACATGGACATTTTGCAGGACTGTATTATAGTGGTCAGTTCACAGATTTAGACTAGCTCTGTTGTCACTGCTATGAATTTCCCTTCATCTTAATGAATCAAATATGTCCTGTAACTCACAATTATTTTTCATTAGTACAAATACCACACAAACCTCTCATTCCCTAGTCAATTTGGCTTGCGAATGGAAAGTATGCAGGCCACAACTTCTTACAGTGTTCTAGAGAAATATCTGCTTTCAGGAACAACTAGTGATGTTCCAAAACCAAAAAAAAAAAAGAAGTCACAAACCCAATATAACAGTGTATTTGCTCGGGAGCACAGAGTACACAGCTGCATGTGTTGCAACACAACCATCCTGAATTGCAATGATTTTGTGCTTTTCAAACAGCATCCATGACATCTGGGAAATATTTCTGCAAGAATAAATAGACACACAGTGTCCTGAAAGGTAAATGGCTCCTTGTTTCCACAAAAGCTTTCCAAATCAGTGAGTACAAGTTGCTGAGTCTCTTTGGTATAAACAGAGTGCTGTCATTTTGATGCTGCTTTGTAGGTATCCTCTACCCCCACCATACAATTACCACTGATGGGAGATGGTGGGCTTGTTTATATCAGATTTAGTGAGATAAACAAGGGTTAAGAGGACAGTAGCTGCCTCCATTAGAAAAACTTGATGCAACATGTGCATGTGGCTTACATGCAGGTTATGTTTGCCTTTTTATAAACATATACATACACACATGTCAGTCTCAGGTTATGTCCCAATTCACTTCCACCTCTTAAGTAGTTACAGTAGAATATTTCCTTCTTAGATAAAGAAAATGCATGTTTTCAAAATCAAATTTTACCTTAAAAAGACTACTTCTGCTCCAAGACTTTAAGGGATTTAAACCCCAGAAAAGAAATATATACTGTTTTCCTCCAGTATAGCAATGGAATGGAATCACAAACCATGACTACAAACACCTTGAACAAATGCTGCTGCAATGCAAAAATGTAAAGACCTGGTCAGGTCTCCTGAAGGAAAATATTTACCTCAAAGGTACGCAGAACTTTAGCCAGTGCTCCAACTTCTTCTTTCAGAGAGAAAATCAAAGAAATCACACCATTTTTATTTGGTGACTCTTCAATGTACATAGACTCCTGAAAGAAAACAAACAAATAAAAAGATTTTCATTCATGCTGAGAGTCCATTTTGTTTTGCTTTGCTTCCTTTTTGCACAGCATCAGCAACGTAAAGAGGGTATTAAGATGGTTAAAGGGGGAAACAAGGCAACTGCTGCTGCCAGGAGTAGCACAGCTCTGGGGCTGCTCTGATTTATTGTGGTAGAGACACATCCTCGCTCTCAAACTAGAGCCTATGTGGGAGTGAGGCAGTTAAAAAGGACATGAGAATAGTCTAATATCATCTCGGCTTTGCTTTGCCTTTCAAGCATATCAAGATCAGGGATGACTGGAAATATTACTGTGATTTGGTTTCAGCTATAGTACAAAGACTTTCCCTTCAAACTTTTTTTTCCCCTTAGCACTCAGGATGAAGCAGAGCTATGCAGATGATCTCTGTGCAGAGACTCAGGCCATGATCTACATTTCCTGTCAGTTCTCCTTGTACCTTCCAAGTAGCCACAGGAGTGGGGGTATTACCAAGAGGGATATGGAAAGTGGTTTAAAAACAAAAAACACTAAACCATCACCAACAACATTGTTTGAGTTAGGGCAAGATGTGTTTTCATTTATGTTTGTTCCCTTTCTCTTATTGATTTCTGCTCTGTAAATTCCAAACCACATTTTTCAGTATTCCAAAGCAAGAAGAATGTTTATTTTAATTACTTTCATGGTTTTTGCTACCAGAATGTCTTAGCATGTCTATGTGAATGTTTCTTTTCACAAAAGAAAAAAAATACACAAAAAAAAGTAGAGCTCTATTTCACCACTTCAGAAACAGGAGACTGGATCCTGGAGTGGGGTTACTCAAAACTGTCTGGGTACCTCACACGGCAGGTAAGTGCCTGCTGAGATTTCCAGAATCACTTTCTTTTTCTGACATCAGAGTATATTTGCTGCACAACCACTACAAACTTTTGAAAGTCACATTAATGCCTTACTTATTCCGGGGGTGGGGAGGGTTAACATCTACTGGCCTTGGGCAAATTGCCCCTGGTTGGCATGTCAAAGATCACACCAGACATCTGCAACACATATGGGTACTGATGAAACAAGTCTCGGGACAAAATTTGACCCAAGGTATCCATTCAATTCTTCTGTATGAAGATATTTATTTTCAGACACTATCCTCATTATAGCTATTGCTTAATTTAATCTATAAATCAGAGTATAAAGTGTCTCGGTTCCCAAATATTGTCTTTAGAAACAACAGTCTTTGTAGCAGACAAATTAATAATCAAACCTGAAGCCATGAAGTTCTTAGAGGATTTTCTGAGGTAGTGTTGTAAGGAAGTTAATAACTGTTGATTTTTCAGGCTGCTTTCTGAGGCTGGTGTTAACCTGATAATTCATTGCCAGAGATTGGCAACAGATTTCTCATCAAGCTTTATTTCCAGAGGTTGCAATTGTGATCCAAATGTTTTCCACCTTTATGGGGTACCTCTAGGGGGAACTGTAGTAGAAATACTGGGTTTATGCACCAGAGAGGAGATTGTCACCTGTTGAACTCTGACACTTCTTGCAGCATCTTTGTGTCTCCTCATCACCCAGACAGGGAGGGAGAGCCAGCCCAGCTCTTACATAGTGGGGACCAAGAGGAAAAGCAGTCAGGAGTGATGTGGCAGCTAGCTAAAGAAACCCATTTACACCTCAGACAAGCACAAGGGAATATGATGACAGGAAACTGTCAAAAGGCAAAGCAAATGTCACTAGTCCAGAAATTTTATGATTGTATAACCAAAACTGTCATCTGAAATACTGTCCATGCATTGCTTTACCCTTCTGTTTTCTCCCACCACAACTAAAACTGACCTTAAGCACACAACAGTGCTACACTGGTGTCTGTCCAATGGACTGAGAATTTGTCATGGTCTGCACTGGAACTGTTCTAAAAGCCATGCAGTTATGTATTTAAAATACTCTTGCCAAGGTGTCCTGGGAGGACCAATTTCTATTGCAAGTTGACTGGAATCTACATGACCAATGAAGAATTTGTGGTCTGGACACCTGCAGGGGATATAATGCAAGGTTCAAGCCCTGCAAGGTAATTCTGATATTAATTTATCTTTTTATACCATGAGATTACCCCAAAATACCTTAAAAACTTTCTTTCCAACCCAGGTAGACTCTCACTGGTTACTAGCCTTGATGTGTTGAGATTAGCTGCTTTCAATCTGTCCTCATTCATTTTCCCACTCTTGTAAATTGATGTTGGTACATCAAAGTAAAATGCACTGCAGTAAGGTGCAGGCACTAATCCTACAAAGAGTGGCACTTGCTTAACATCTTACACACCTGCATCTGCACTCAGTTCACTGGAAGATCTTTGTTTGAACATTGGTTCATGCCTGAGTCTGTCCACAGAGATGACAGCTTTCATTGCAAGGGGAAAGAAGAGTAAAATTATCATTTTCCTGGTACCCAGTTCTTATCAATATATATGGAGGCAATATACATCAATACACACTGGATACAATATACATCAACATATACACTGAAGTAATATACACCAACATACACACGGGCACGCATTTATTGCTGAGCTTTTTATAGCACCTACGCATAACTCTAACTGTTGATGTTTATCCATTCTCAATTCTAATTTCTTGGTTTTCAACATATAGCAAAGACTTTCAACTCTAGTTCTACTGTTCTGTTACTACTGTGATTATGATTAAGAGATGAGAAAATTGTTTCATCGTCATTGAAATATTGCCCAAATTGCATGTATATGACTTATAAATGTAGTGTAAAGTAATTAAGATATAACTTTCTTCCAGCTTTCCCCCCTACCAAAAGTAAAAATAAGAACCAGTTGATGAACAAAAACATCCATTCCTGGTCCTAGTACAATCTCAAAAGATGTAGATGCAAGGATGGGTTTACCAGAGCATAATGGAATCTGCATATAGATTGATACTGCCTTTCTGACATGTAGCAGTATTGAAAACTCAGTAACACAGACCTGTCAGCCTGCTAATATGTTTCTGAGATGGATAGATAAAGTCCCTCAGAGTGAATTCCTACAATCTTAAAGCCAGGGGAAGTTTTGCTTGCAGTTTCAGCAAGAGAAAATTTTCACCTCTGTTGTAAATTCCAGACTTACTAGATATACAAAACAGTGGGAAGGGAGGGAGGAGGGAGGGTGTGTGGAAATATTTCAGTTCCTCTGTTAATTCTGAAAATGGACCTAGTTTCCAAGTCAGATTTCTTAAGACTCATCTCCCATACATGTCATCAGGACCAAGCAATTGTACAGCATTGAAAAGTAGCAAGGTGAGACCCTAGAGAATTTTGGGAGTTTAGCCTCAGCACACAAAGCAGTAGGAAAACAGGCTTCCTTAGCTGCTGCACTCTTAAAAAGGCTTTTAGAAACCAAATCCCTTTCTTGCACATCTTCTGCACCTTGCCTCTGGCTTCAGCAGCATTGCATAGAACCCATATATGCAGAATTTTGGCCTAATAATTTACTGTGCCGGCTCCAGGTTATGTCACTTGCCTCTGCAGTAATTATAGTGCCTGCAATTGAAAGGCAGAGTTTTCAGGAGTTTCCCATATATTCCCAAAGAAAAGGGTGCAAAATAAGTTAGTAAACATTAAAAAAAAAAAAAAAAGGGACATGAGAGTCCCAAAATTTAACAAATAGCTCCACCAGAAGAGCACAACTTCAGCTGTTTTCTTTTAACAGAAGAAGGCATTAGGAATTAGCTGCTGGTCTTTTCTGCTTCTTCTTCTCTTTGCCATATATGCAAGGTTACACTGACTTTTGCCCTCACTGTACTTTTGCGAGGACAATTACCAACAGAGAAGTATGCCAGCTGTCAAAAGGGGGAACGGTGGCAACCAGACACTGCAAAGCACCAAGACAAGTGTGTTGTTTTCTCCTATCTTGGGTCACATTGCCACTCAGAGAGCAGGGGACAAGATTTGCAAGTGAGGGGATGGGGGT
>VWZY01007956.1:1074-11642 GCA_013399075.1 Chloroceryle aenea
CAATAACCTTTTCTCTTTATCTTACTCTTTTCTCTCATAGTCACTCTCTCACTCCCCCTATTTTTTCCTTTTTTCTAATAACTCTTTCTTTCTTTTCCTCAAAATTTAGTTGCACTGTAAAATAATCACTTATGAAAATAACACCTTTATCTGTATCATTTGTTGATTGTTTCATTAGGGAGAACTAATAAATTGTTTTGTTATTGTTCCTCAGAGTCATTGTCATGACTCTACTGCCCTGGTGTCCCTGCCATGCAGGGACAGCGTCTTTCAGGCGATCACAAAGATTCACCTCCCTTGTTGTCCACTGAGTGGGACAAGACAATGGGTATTATGTGTTTGGTAACCCATTGTGTCTTTGAAAATCTCTTGCTTTACTAAAAAAATATCATCAACACTCCAGCTTTCCAGAATACAGAAAAGATTTGCAGGGTCATCCACCCCATCCTTAGCATATTAACTGAATGTCACACAATGACTACAACATAGCTAGTATTTCCTCCATTTTTTATTTCATGCTATCTTCTACAACATCAAAAGTCTGGAGATTACCACCACTTCCTTTCTGTAGATATTCCACAGTCTCAACTACTTCACTGCGAGTCTCCTTTCATCTTAAATCCTCTCCATTTCATTACATTATTCTTACCTCTAGCTCTTTGAATACTAAATAATTTCTTTTTAAACCTTGAAGAATCTTCTAATACTAGACACTTATCATACAACACTTTTGTCATTGCCTGGACAAGCTGTACATACTCGAATCCTTTCAAAAGCTTTCCCAGTAAGCCAGTGCTTTTACTGCACAATCAGTTTTGCTGTTGTTCTCTTCACTCCCTGAAATTCATTGATTTTTTTTTTTTTTTCAAAAGGAAGAAACCTAGAGTGAATGCAATAACCCAGATGTAGTCTCTGTTTAAAAAAAAAAAAAAAAATCAAGTTCCTGGATCTTTTACTCCAGTATGCATTCCTTCTGCTTCAAATGCTTACATTGTATACAGGGATTCTTAAAAAGAGCATCACCAAACAAGGTACACAAAGTTCTCCTCAAGCCTACCCCACTCCCTGAATGAGTACTGAGAAAACCTGGTTACTGTTTCAAGTTCCAGAGATATTAGTCAATCTTACAAGAAATTTTAAGAGTGCCTTTGGAACAGCTGCAGCCCAACACACCTATGGACGCTTAGGAAGTTACTAAAACACAGGTTATTGACCTCAAAACCACAAAAGCTCCTTTAGAACCCTAATGGATCATTACACAGCTGTATTTAGAGACTGGCAGACTTTCAGCCATGGAGTCAAGGCTGGCACATTTCTTCTTCTCTTGACAGGAAAAAGAGTATGGATGTGACCACTGTCTAATTATACTTAAGCATTTATGATGGAGAAACCATGGAATCATCTAGGTTGGAAAAGACCTTTAAGATAACCAGGTCCAACCATTAACCCTACTCTACCAAGTCCACCACTAAATTATATTCCCAAGCACCATATTTATACGACTTTTAAACACATCCAGGGATGATGACTCAAACACCTCCCTGGGCAGCCTGTTCCAATGACTGACAACCCTTTCAGTGACAAAATTTTTACTAAAGCCCAGCTTAAACCTCCCTGGTGCAGCCTGAGGCCATTCCCTCTTGTCTATCTCTAGTTACTTGTGATGAGAGACCAGCGCCTACCTCTCTTCAACATCCTTCCAGTTATCTGTAGAGTGTGATAAGGCCTCCCCTGAGCCTCCTCTTCAAACTAAACACTACCAATTCCCTCTGCCTCTCCTCATAGGACTTGTTCTCCAGGGCCTTCACCAGCTTGGTTGCTCTTCTCTGGACTTGCTCCGGCACCTCAATGTCTTTTCCTGTATTGAGGTCCCATATAAACATTGCTCTGTCTAAAAGAGAGAACAACTTTACAAATGGAGGTTTTTCCTTATTATACTCCCTCTATGTTTTCAGAGGGGAAACTGCCACTCAAATTTCACTAAAAGAGTTCTCAGTTATGGATCACTAGCAATATTGATTGTAATGGCTCCTTTGGAAACATTATAGTCTATCACAGCAATGCTGTTGCTGCTGCAAATATGTTAATCTGCTAAAAGCCTTTTGAACACCGTCTTCAAGTCTCTTTTAGTCTACTCATCCTTGTAGACTATTGCTTTAGCACCTTGCAATAGCACAGAATTGTGAGTAGCATCTCCCAAGATGACTCAACAGAAAACTCAGTTTTCTAGGCTTGCATTTCTGTCTGAACTCATCAGGATCACACATCCCCAAAAAGGTACGCTCCAAAAAAAAAGAAAAGTGAGCAAAATGTTGTTTAACATAAGAAATAATGAGAAATTTTTGCATGTTGAAAATGGCTACAGCATTTTTTTCCACCCGATCGTGGTTTAAAGAAAACGGGGTGGGGGGAGGGAAGTTTACTCACTTAATAGTACTATGACTTAAATAACATATTTCTTACAAGTTTAAGGTTTTAAAGTTTAGTAACAACTACCTGAAATATCTGAGTGAATATTCATAATGGGTTTTAGTCATGGAAAACATGACCAGGAAAAAAAAAAAACAAAAAAAACCACTAAAATATCCTTTCTTATTTTATTTCTTCTTTTATTTTCCTGAGATGAAAACATCTGGACAACACCAAGACAGAAAAATTAGCATTTCTTAAACATTGAAACAAAATATAGAGGAATTTAGCCAAAACAGATGGAGAGGAAAAAAAAAAAAAAGAAATCAGTGAAAATCATTCTTCACCCCTTATTCAGTTGTACCTTAAGCAGTGCAGGTAGGAGAACACAGCCACTCTGTGGATCTGCACCTTGGCACACAACCAAAAAGGACAAAATATAAGGAACTGAAGAGCAGCTACATGGAAGTACAGTTTCCCGTGACAGCTATATATAATCTCCAGCTCTTATCCACTGGTTTTAAATAACTTAAGAGCTCCGTTCTCTAACTCCCTTAAGATTCAGTGGAAGCAGTGAAGTTAACCATTCTTGGGAGTTATTTTCCCAAGCTGGCATCTATATGCCCTGGAGGATACAGACTAGAAGAACATCAGCAAGAGGGAAAGAGTAAAAAACCTATTTCACAGATCTTATAAGCAAACATCAGGGCAAAACCAGACATAGATGAAAGGATGTATAGGAAATGCTGCTGTCCTCTGTGAAACCTCACTGGAGGATGAACCATGCTGCAGTGGGAGGAGAAACCATAAAAAAACCATTAACATAGCTAGTCGCAGCCACACTTCATGACTGTAGAACTATGTCACAGAAAAAGCAATTACATAAGGGTAGCAAGACCTTGTTTTCCCACATCACTACCCATTGCTAATGCAATCCTCCCCCAGCAATATGGGAAGACATGCTTGACAGCTACCCAGAAGAGTCACTGCCCTCCCTCTCAGGGCACACGTGCTGCAGGTGCTGGGTTCTCTCTGGCACACAAGGCAAATGGTGAGAGCAATGCCTCCCACTACACTGCCATGAGATGCTGCCTGATGAGTAGCCATCTGCACTTGATTGCCCCTGTTGGGGATGTGGACATGGAGAGAAGCCTCCTAGGCCACCACTCCTCCAACATTCCTGTCCCTTCTCACAGCACCAATTAGGGCGCTGCTTCACATCACCACAATGACACTTTCTTCATGTGTTTTCCTTCCATACATGTCCCAGAACTGCACATCGTATTCATATTCAGCTTCCCAACAACTATGCTGTGCTAAGCCCTGAGATAATACTAGCCTCAACAAGAGTTTTGTACTTGCAGTATTTTAGAAGGTGCCTTGTTGTAAAGGTAGGAAGTAGCAAATGCAAAGCTGTCCGTTATTAATCGGTATTAATTGGTTTAGGCAATACTGAGTGTATAAACAGAACACGGTTATTTGAATTAACCTGATCATCCAAATGCTCATTTAATAAAAAGAGTTTTAGACAATCAGCATTGTCCCAACAGAAAAGAGACCCCAAGGGACTTCAATTTATTGCAAATATTAGATGCAACCTGGCTGTCAAAAGCATCAGGTCAAACCCACAAGAACACAATAAAATATGCCATTCCTCTAAATGGAGTGACACTGTTGCTGATTAATAAATGCAGTGCATATATAATCCACTCCAGAGGTTGAAGTAGCTGAGGCTGGACAGGTCAGCTGCCCCACAATGCCAAGGCAGAGCCATGCTGCCTGACACTGTGTCCTAAGAGGATCTGGGCAGGTAAGGTACATTGCCTACAAGAGCAAGCCAGTATCATTTCACTCCCCACACTGTAGCTTCTTCCAGAATGCTCTTAAAAAACTCAACAGACTGAAAGGCGACAAGAGCCCATATCAAGACANGGCTATGGAGGCAAGAATTAATTTCTGCTTCTTTCCTTTCCCACCTCCTAAAAAATCCACTGTAGGGGGGAATAAAAAAATAAAAGAAACCTAAAAAGATAAAAAAGAAAATTTTGTGTAAAATACCTTTTTTTCAACGAGCAATGACAAAATTTTTAGAGCTATACTTTATTACTCTACACTTACACCTTTGTGATGCTTTATATGCCTACTACCCACTCTCAGCAATGTTATTTATATGAAACTTTCAGCATTAAAGACAGCTGCTATCCCCAAATGCTATAGCCCAAGTTTTCTGTCATTCCTTTACATTATTTTGTACTAATGACTACCTATAGAGATTACAAGCTTTTCTTCTCTGGAAACCTGAGTTTCCTTGGTATCTGCTGTATATTAGGACAGCATTCACTCTTCACGTCTCAGTCCTACTCTCTGCTGTACCCTTACAAGCACCAATCACAACCCCACGATAGTCAAGTGTTTTCTTCCCATAACTTTTTCCCCCATCTATTTTACAGATAAGCCAGCATGGCAGTAGTTAGCTAGCAGCACACTCTCCAGTACTAAATTTATTCACAATTATTCAGTCATGTGTGATTATGCAGTGGTTAAGTCCATCCTAGTTCTCCATGCATGGTATCTCAGCATGGTTTGGGATGGGAACAGGATGCAGAATTCTCTTGTGCTTTTGGACAGCAGCAGATGCTTCCCAAACATCTCTTGCTACCACTGCTAACAGGAGAAAGAGGATGCTGAATACTCAGCTCTTATGGAGTGAGGGGGTGCCTCAGGGCAGAAGTCCCTGATCTGTAGGCCCTAGTAGAAGCAGCCCAGCTCTTAAAGGCTCTCCTTTAACACCCATGCCAGCTCCCCCACAGCATCGACCATAACCCTGGCAGTGCCACAATACTCTGGTTACTGTTTGCACAGGTGCAGAGGTGAATTCAGAACATGCCAGAGGTGGAAGGATTGGGAGGTAGTAGGGGGAAGTGTAGGCTGTTGTTACAAATACACCAAAATCCAGATCTCTGGCTACTGCACTGTCATAGAGTAATAGCTTACACTAGGCATTTCTAATATTGAAGAACACTCCAGTACTTAGTTGAGTTAAACTTAATTATCTCGGTGTTTCTGAATAAGGGGTGAAGGGTTTCCTTTGTCTCTCTGAAAAATTCTGGGAAACTTCATTATTTACAGATGATCTCTATGCTGGAAGTACCAGATTTTGAGGAGTCAGTGATTCTGAAAGAAACCAGCCTGCTTCCAAACCAAAGAAATGATGCAGATAGGTATTCACTCTGCTGTCAGATATACCATTTGGCAATATTAGTATCCTCTCCCCCAGCTGTCAGTTATTGCTCCTCTGGGAGATGAGTACAGCTGGAGAAAGGGATTTTATGGGACTCTATAATCCATGTCACTGCAGTCAGCCAGATTGACTCCTGAAGCTGGCCAACTTTGCCATCAGAAGACACGGAAACACACATACGATCTCTTGCTTTGGAAAAGTTGTGAGGACAGTAACCTCTAGCTCCTAGGTAGTGACAAGCAGCTGGGAACAGTAATATTTTCAGCAGGCTCAGCTGGAACCTAGAGAAAGCATCTGTCCATAGTTTCAATGACAGGTGGCAAGGAACAAAGTGTGTGTGAAGTGCATAGCAATGTAAATCCTACTTCTACGAGAGAATGTTTAGTTGCATCTAGATTATAAACTTTATATATAGGTCCTTTATTTAGTAATGTCCAGAAACAATGTAATTAGCCAAAAAAACAGTGATCTTTACACTAGGATATAAGATATATAATATATATGTATAGTATTATTGTCTTGCTAGCATTTTTAAGTAATGGGCTAATGATTGAGTCATGCAGCAAAAAGTAACTGATCATTTACACCAAGAGGTCTATTTTAGGCTGCAATTTTTCTGCCAGTATTTTATGCCAGCAAGCTACAACTCCAAGAACAGTAGTGATAAGTCCTTTCATACATCCCACCAACAGATTAAATAATTTCTTTGGTGTTTTATAGCATACCTTGTTCCCCATTAGAATATACCATATCTTCCATCTAGAAACATCCCTCCTCATCAGAAGTATCTAAATATTATTTATAACCATATTAGAATTTACATATCCTAACTGGCAGAAAAAAGCTTATCCTCTGAATGAGTTCCAAGTTCTGCATTCAGATACACAAGCTCTCACATTCTCATGACTGCCACCTCCTTTTCAGCTTTTCCTTAAGAATATATTCCTGCACTTGTAACCATCTGACTGCACTCTTTTGTTCACTCTTCAGTCTCCTCTTTGTGGATTATACACAACCTTTTGATGGGCATATACTGTCCTTACACATCACTTGGCTTTCATTTTTGGTGCCTCTCATTGCTTGATTTATAGTGTACCTTCCACCTCTCTCCACTGCTGCTGGAGGCACTTGGAAGGTGTTTCCAGTACTACACACACTCTTTGGACAAAGATAGTTTGATGCAAAATACTCAACAGCAAGTAAGATCCAGAAAGACTATCAGAATACTGCATCTATAAAATATAATGCAGAGTTTAAAGTGAAGAGAGAGGCTGACAAAAAATTACTGCCTAGAGAAGTGCCATAGGAGACAAACTTACTCCTCACAGAACCACAGAATGTTAGATGTTGGAAGGGACCTCCAAAGATCAGAGTCCAACCCCAAACTCTTGCAGGGCTTATTTGTATTCTCACACCTTGGAACACTATTTCCTGTTACAAGCTGAAATACCTGGCTTCATTGGGACCTTGCACGTGCTTAACATTAAGCATCCTGAGCACAGACTTAAGTCAGGTATATGTGACCCCTCCAAAACCCTCAGTCCCCTACAGCCTCTGTTGTTGGGGTTTTGATCACCTTTTCACATTTCCCTGTGGTTATATAAGCAACAAATGCTCTTGCAGCAATATGATTCTCATGCTTGCATAGGAAAATGGCTACACTGGCTTTCATCTCCACTGATCTCCTCAGATTGTATTAATGCAGCATATTTACAAGGTAAGAATAAGAACAACAATTTGTATTTCTCCAAAAGCCTTCTTCAACTACATTAATCACACATCAATCCATCCACCTGATTTGGGCTTTACTGTCATACCTGCTTTGCAAAGGGAAAGTGAAGGTATTGAAAATTTCACTGATTTATGTAAACAGTCACCAACAGAGAGAAGTTTGTGGTAGATATTCTGACTTCTGTTCTGCTGCTCTGACCAGAACAGGAATAATTTTCTTCTTAACATATTTTGACATCATATCTGCTGTTGGCTAGGAAGTGCTGGCAGATGCTCGCATATAGCATCACTAACATTTTCTATGGCTTCCTCCTGTTTTCTATTCAGAATTGTTTCTTCCCACAAGCTACACTGGAATGTTTTACAATTACTTTGCAAATCACATCTCCAGAAAGAAAACTCCCTGCAGCTAACTAGATCCAGCTTACAGTGGCATTCAAGTGCTTCCATCCACTACAACCAAGGAGCATCAAGCATCTAAAAAGCTTTAGAATTCAAGACCACAGCATCTAATCCTGCTGAAGTCAGTGGGAAGAGTTCCCAAGACTGATACTTCCTGTAAGATTTGCACAGTGACAGAGCAGATTGGTACGTAAAGAGAAATTCTAAAGTGACTGCAAATTTCAAATGGCTGTAATTATTTCTAAATCAGGAACTGCATAAGGAGTCTAAATACTCTTGAATGGACTATAACATGACTAAAACTATCTTCAGAGAGTAACCGCTTACTGTGTTATATGGCCTAGAAATATAAGTACCTTTGAAAATCAATTATGCAAAGACGAATTTGTCAGAACAGCCAATTAGATGCTAAAACCCTTGTACTGAAAACTGATGCTACATCTAATTAAGCAGTCAAAACTGACTTTTTGACTAGAAACCCAAGGAAAGAGACCATTCTGCTTCAGCTGCATATACAATTTTCCCATCTTATTATCTTTGTCTGTTACCTGTTGGCAGTTCAACCTACCACTTTCATAACTGCTTTCTAAAATAAAGAACAGCATTTAGGCTTTCTGTGTGTTTATGCATATGTAAAGTAAGACTTTACAATAGTTGAGCATGCGGTCTATCAAAAAAGACAACATACTAAAATGTCATAAATAGGTGTATGGTAGAATAGATTCTGTATCTGAAGAAACCGAAAGTCAAAGGATCACAAGTTAAAGCTGACGGAGTAAGTTCATAGATCATTCAAAGGCATCTGTGTCCTTTTCACAAAATCATTGGAGTCTATGACTAAGGCTGTAGCTGGGATAAGGAATAAACAGATAGGGAAAGCAAACAAACAAACAACAATATTAAAGTCAGCACCACATATATTTGAAATTCACACACTGCAAATACATATGTTAAGAGGCATACACTGCAGCAGTATTCCCATGGTGTGAGCTCTAAGAGCAGAGCAAAAATCACTAAGTGGACCCAGCGGTCTGAAGCAACAGAAGGAAATTTCTGTTTCTAAATGCAAGATAGAAAATCTGATCAGTAATGACCCCATTTACTATACAAAAATCAGCAGTTGTCTTATGCAGCAGCAGGAAAAGTATCTCCAGTCCTGCAGGATGCTGAAGGCTTCCCAAGGGATACTGAGTGACTTCACCCACCATTTAAATTCAAGTGGTTTTGTCTTTATTATTCCTATGCTTTCCCTGTACAAAATAAAAAGGTGGGTCTAATTTTAACTCTGCTATGACTAAACAGGTAATCCACTCAGGAACTACACACACTCAGAATTACAAAGAAAGAGGGAACAACTTTAAAAAAAAATCTTTTACCCAGTGATTTTTCTTGTCCAGACACTGGGAAAAATACATAATAAAAAAAAAAATCTTATAAACTTCTAATCCTGTCAATAATGAAGTCAAAGGGAGTTCTGACTATGAAACTGCAACTCAGAACCATATAGCTAATTCAGAACACAAACCCCAGAGTCACAGAAACCTGTTGCCATTCTCAGCAGTCACCCCCAACGCAGAGGGCTCAGCTCTGCGGCCACAAACCCATCACAGACGTTTAAAACAGGCATGTGTCAATGTTCCTGAAGGCATATGACCATGTGTCTCCACATTCATGTCCACAGTGACACACACTGGCTGTACTGGGGAAGAACACCGCTAGAGAGAGAACCTTAAAAAAAAAAATATATATATAGCAGTCTTTGGCAGCTATTAGCTTCTGATAAATTATCTCATTAATGCAAACATGAAAAAGAAATCCGCTTTCCAGATCTTATCTCCCCTGAATTATAACTCTTCTCTATGTGAAACACAGCCTCTTGCCTGTTGCAGTAGAAATGCTTTCAGATCCGAGCTGAAACTCCAGGCAAGACACAAGAAGCCAGCGATCTAGTCCCCCTGTGTTAAAACTACAGACTGATGCTGAGATTTGCTGCTGCATCCCCAGGTGTTGAGCAATATTCCTTGTTCTTATTTAGTCATGTTTCCAAGGAGCATTTCATCATCTTTCAGAAAAGATACTTCTAAAAAGATGCTTCTAAAGGACATTTTTAGGTTTTATTATTATTATTGCAACAGAAGGTTTTTTCCTGAAAATGTTCTTGACTCCAGCTTCATTTAATGTATCAGTACATTATTGAAGTGTAATTCAAAAATACACTGATAATGAGCAAGTGGAGGCAATATAGACGATGCCAATAAACTCAGCTAGCCATTGAAAGTTATTTTACAGTCCTTTATGAATTACAGTATAAAGAAGTTTATTTTTTAACAAACCTTCTAAATATATTTTTTAAAGATGGAACAAGATTATTATATATACCCTATATGAAAAGAAAAAAAAAAAAAAAAACAAACAAAAAAAACCAAGCACTGAACGAGACTACAACTCATTGTTTCTCACAAGAGGTATGATGTAGAAGCTCACAAGGGCCGCTCTCCCTTGGTAAAAAGGGTATTCTTATTTCCAGCCATCTGCCTCACTCCTCTGGGGCACTTCATTTATTTCAGCATTTTGCTCAATTCACTTGAAACTTTCAGTGAGCTTTTCCTTAGCTGGAACTGGGGTATGTTTAGCGTTTCCCAAGTATAGCAGAAGAGTGGGTGGTGCCATTATTCATCACTGCACCCCACGACTCACAAAATCAGCCATCTGCCATTCCCGTTTCTGCTATATTTTAATTAAGCGTCTACCAGTCAAAGAAAAAGAAAGAAAAAAAAAAAGGGAA
>VWZY01007956.1:12072-48800 GCA_013399075.1 Chloroceryle aenea
GAGGGGAGCGTCGCTGCAGCCGGGGGAAGAGCGAGGTGCGGCGGAGAGGGCCGGGGTACCCCACGCGAGGCAGCGGCCGGGTGGCTCCTGCAGTGAGCCGTCGGGGACCTCCCCTGCCTGCCGTCCGTCTGTCCTCTACGCTTTGTGGTCGTTCGCCCGGGTTGAAGACACCCCTTCAATTCCCGTCCCGAGGTAATAGGACGGGACGTCCACGCTATAGTGAAATCTCCGTCTCATCTTTTGAGCATGAATAAAAATAATTCAGGGATAAAAAGAAAACAGGACTTCTGCAGTAGTTGACTTAGATGGGATGGTGGAGAGCCAGCGCAGGGCTGCCAGCCACAGGCTCCCGTTTGCCCTGTCGCAAAGGACAGTTTCATACAGCAGTCCAGTTCTTGGTTCCTTAACAAACCCTCCTTACCCCTAGCAAATGACATTTCCATGCCTTTACTTTGTGTGTCTTTTAAAGGGGGCTAAGAATGGCCTTACTCTTCCCTTTCATAGACTCCCAATGTGCAAGGCAGAAATGTCTTGTTGCTGGTTTGTCAAAATCTGTGGAATAAAGGATTGGGGTTTAAATATTTTTTTTTTCTACTTTCCCATGCATGTCAGTAAGACCCTGATGGCAGCTGGTGATTCCAGTAGCATTTATTGACCACCCCATATTCATCCTCTATGTTCTTTACAAATAATCAAATCTTTACAAGTAGCCTTTACAAATCTTTCCCAATAATAATTCCAAAGGCTACAAGGAAAAGAGTTTGGTGGGGTTTTTTTGTTTGTTTGTTTTGTTGTTTTTTTTTTTTAAAGAGAGCCATGGGAGTAAATCTCCTTTGCAGCACAGACTAACCGAGATGCTTAGCAACATACAAAGCAAACACCTTCTTTCCTGCGAGGGGAAAAAAAAAAAAGGGAGAGCAGTGTCTAAATATGAACACGGGAAAACGCAATCTATCCTTAAACCCAAAACTACGGTGCAGGCATCAGAACACTGTTCCAGTGTGCCCCACCACCCATGTCACCCCTTGGAAGAGCTTCTTCTCCAGCTGATGGAGTCAGTAAAGCCCCATGAGAGGTGCTTCTACAGCCACTTTCCATTGCAACTCGTCTGAAAACCAAAAAAGGAATCCGGATGCTGGGACCAGCTGCATAATTGGTCTTGCAGTGTCCCTGATGTTTTGTCTTGCATAGGCAGAGGAGATAGTGACATCCCACCCCGATCCTAATCAGCTTGGCACCTCTTCTGCACCACAGCTTTGTCTCCAACCTGTTGGTGATGTGGAACGATGCTTCTGATTTCATGAAACCCGCTGGATGCCAGAGCAGTCTAACAGATGATGCGTTTCCTTGGGGGAGTTAATGGACAGCAGCCACATGTCGGTGATTGTTTTCATGCTCTTTCAGACACATTGGTTACAGATAACTGAACCAGAAGCAATTAATTTGAGAAGAAATAGGTTCAAAATCTAGAGCAATAATGGTGCATAATGAACCTCACTGCCAGTTGAGTCAGGCATGCAAGTGAACAAACCAGAAGAGGTAAACATCTGCCTTGAATTCTTTGCATCTGTCGCAGCCACTGACATTTTCCATTAGATGGGTCTGCCAGAGTGGAGTAAGCATGTCATTTAGGTGGAGTTCACCCCTTTGATAATTTCTTTCTCAATAGATCTCCAGGGAGTGGCCACTCATCTTCATGTCACATACATGAAAAATCACTCAAAATGCCATCCAGCCTGCCTTATCTATTCCCTCTTATCTATGTGGAGCCTAGGGCAGACATTATACACATTACACAGAGCTGTGGTTTTGCTATGTGAGGTGTCAGTAGTGACATAATTCAGCTAACTGAGAAGTGACCAGCAAAATGAGAATTCTACCAATACAAGGAATACGATATTGCTTAGATCTTTCAAATAGTTGCCTATACCTAATACATATTTCTACCCATGAAATCACGTTCTGATCACTTTTGAAACCTGCAGTTTTATAGTACTTCTGGCCATAACCTTCTTAAATCTGGATATTATGGAAATATCCAAGACAAAATTTGTTTTATCCCTTCAGCCAGCTTGAATGCTCTTCATGGAAACAATGTCTTTAGCCAAGATATCTACATACACTTCATATTGAGGCTCATTATAATCTACTCTACACATGGCAAAAGGTGACAAACCTAAAAAACACTGTACAGTGTATACATATTTATAACAACCATGCCTTGATGAAAACAATATTCCAGTGCTTTCTATATTAAGAAGGTTCTCTGCGTAAAGAAGCCTATTTCAGATGTTAACCTTTATCCTTTACATTTTTCAGCATTTTTCAAGGCTCTTCAGAGTCTAGATGTCTCAGAGGTTTGATTATTTTTTTTTTTATTTGGTTGGGTTTTTTATGAGCTAAAATAGTTCTGATCCTTACAAAAGCTAGAGGTGGAATTACTCAAGGAAACATCTGTGGAAGACAAGGCTATTCTATTGCACTGGACATGGGACTTCTCCTGTGACTTTTAGGATACCACCTGGGCATGGTGGCATCTACATCTACAACTACAGTGAAACAACCTTCTCGTTATGAAGCCTCTAGGATGAAATGACACCCTGTAATTCCACAGCAATGGACAGGTTAACAGTACCACACATACAGCTTGTCCAAGTGAAAAGGCCTTCTGAGGAGCTGACTTGAGATTCAGCCACCAAATCTCCTGGAAGGGGAAAGTGTCCCCGGCAATGATGTCCCTGCCTGGCATGCAGGTGAGCCTGACGTGCTTTAGTCACATTGCAAGAGCACATTTTGTGACACAGATTTGATGCTCTGTAATATAACTGAGTTACAGTCTTCTGTCTGTTTCAATTTCAATTAGATTTTTGGATTAAATAGGTACTATGATATTGACATCCCCCTCTCACCAAAACCCCTTCTAGATCCTAAAAATTAAGTGTTCATTATTCAGAAGACCTAATACAACAATTTTTATGCCAAATGAACTGTTAAGGCATATGTTACAAGCACCAAATTCATGAATGATTTCATTGCAAGGGGAATCTCATATTAATTACATTCATATTAATTATATGCTAATGAACTGAACCAAGTAAAGCTCTCAAAGCACAGAGATGACAATCCTGCCCTGGGAAAGCATTACCTCTCTTACTGAAGCTTATGTGGGTCTATTTATTTTTAAAGAAAACCACTAATATTTTATTTAAAGTAGTTTTACCCATTTATTCCTATGCTAGAACCTGGACAGTCCATCTGAATTTGAGAAATATGTAAGGAATTGTTACTGACTGGATGTAACTTTCTCTTTCTGCTAAGAGTATAGAAAACAGCCTTCCTTATATTGCAAAACACCCGTATTTGTTTTCTTTACATTATAGTGCCTTAATGCAGCATTTATACAGAAAAATATTTGTAAAACATGATGTTCCAAAACCAATACTTCTTGAAGTGGAACAAGGAGAATAGTCTGTTGTCATAGAGAAGCAGCTTTTTAATTGAGTAAATTTGATACTGCTGGGGATGAGGGCTTTAATTAGTTACAGTCATGTCACAGAGACACACCCACAAAGCAAACAGCAGCTGCTGCCCAAAATGGGGTTTATTGCAACCAAAGTTGCCCAGAACTCCTTCTGACTAAATACAAGTTCAGATGTCTGCTGGGAATTAACCTGTACACAACTAATTCTTAAACTTTAAGGAAATATGAACCAAAATAGGCACACACTCAAATCAAAGGGAAACCTCCTGCACAGAGTGTCCAAGATACCACTTACCCAAAGGCTGGGGGGAAAGCAAGGCTCACTCAATCAGTGGAAGTGTCCTTAGATGTCATCTACCAACTGCCAGACCTGCTGCTCTGCAAAGAACCAACTCATCTGTCTCTTAGGCTGGACCCCATTTATACCCCAGTCAAGGGTGTCCTGTGGTCATTCTGATTGGTTGAGGGGACAAGCCCAGACAAAACAGAAAAGCCCACGCTCCAATCCTGTTTACTTAGGGGTCAAGACCCTGAGGCACCAGTTAAGAACCATGAAATGCAGCTTAATGGCCGAGGCATCAAACTGCTCCAGCACATTGTTTGCTTTGTCTGATTTGTCTGCTGGAAGTGGCTACACCTGCAACAAGTCAGGGAAAATCTAGGCAAATTATGCTGCAGCAGTTTCTGTTAATACCCTTCAATGTGGACTTCTGCCTGCACCATTACATCATTTTGATCCAGATTTCCTGTCTATGAAAACAGTTGTGTGTAAAAACCATACAGTTGTTGTGTGATGTGTAAAATACAACGTGGGACTAAGGCAAGACCACCAAACACATTTTCACCTGTTTTCTAAATTATGGCTTCAACAGTGAGAACAAAGCTGAGATGCTGTTCTTGAATAAACCTCAGGTGTTTATTAAATAGTTTTTTTCTTGCCAGCTTCCTGAACAGATCTGGGAACTTCTTCTGTGGCACCCTCTCCCTCCAACACATACATGCCTCTATTTTTTCTTATAAAGCAGGCAATGTACTTCTGCTGCTTTGTTAGCTTCCTCACAGCTCACAGCATAGTCTTCCTGATTCTCCAAGTGCTTTCTGCCCTTCAGCAGCTTTCTCTCATACAGGTGCTCTCTCTCTTCTCCCTTTCTCACACACAAATGCACAGGAACACCCACTCCTTTGCGCATCTTCTCTTTGCAATTTGTCAGTCTTGCAGCCTCCCCTAGGTGAGAGCCGGTATCTGTATTAACATCCTTCATGCTGCAGGTTTCCCATCTCAGAAATGCACTCTGCCTTTCTGACCAGGAAAGCCTTGGAGAACCTGGGACTTAAATACAGCATTTGGCAAAGATCCAGCAGAGACTGTCAAACTGACTAAGCTACACAGCCGACCATGACAGTAGCAGGCCTGTTAAAAAGCCTTGGCATCAAAGGCATTCCTCTCAAGCACGCATCAGCTGAGGAGACATCACTCATTTTAGATACAGTTATGAATGTTTCATACAGATCTGATATTGCCCCACTTGTAATTGCAAAAATTACCTACCATGAGAAAATAGAGCTGTGAAACAAAGGCAATTGCTATTTTAAGGAGCACACTCTATGTCTCTTAAAGTTTCATGTCTTCCTTATATTTATACTACCTTCAGTTGAGGATACTTCATGTCTTGCACCTGATGTTCCAGCTTTGGCAAGTGGAGTGTTGCAGTTGGCAATGGAGAAGCTGCTCCAGGAGTGGTAGAAATTACTAGATTGTTGTCACGGTCACATTCTTCTGAGCACAGAAAAAGAAATAGAGGCAATTACACTAATGAAAAGTAGAGATGAAGGTATTTTTCTGAAGTTTTTTCCAAAGATTCTTGTTTGATTCAAGGGCAAGGAAGAAAGGCAGAAAGTGCAGGCTGTGCTCTCTTTCCCAAATTTGAACTTAGACTCTTCAGAGATGCAAGGTGCCCACATTAACCTTCCTTGCTAGAGTCTTCTTTTTTATACTAGCTTTATTTTCTTCCTCCAAGAGGGTGCGTATCCCTTTGATGTAAGGTAGAAGTGATAGACTGCCCTGCTGGCAGCCTTCACACATTATGATGCCTAAAAATGTCTTTTCACAGAAAATGTCAGCTAGGAGTGCTGGTGTTGTGTTTGGCTCATGGAACCATATGAAGCAAGAAGAAGGTAGTTCATGATCAGGATTTAATTATGTCAGTACTGTCAGTGAAGACAGCAATAACAATTAGGGAAGATTAGAATTAAATTACCTTGACCTAAGTGTGCTCTGTGTTTTGATCATTTACCCATCTGAAGTATTATCCCCTATTAAAAAATGGATCAGCATATCCATCACAAATATTTATGCTAACAAAGATTGCATGGAAAGACTTTAATCTGGTATGTTTTACTCTCCTATGCAGCCATCACTGAAGCCAGACTCTGGCTGGAGTACAAGTCCCTGAAAGAAGGTGGGTGCTAATTTTTTCTTCTTCCATCACCTAATGCAATATGGTAATTACATCTGCAAGTACTGAAGCGGGGGGAGGATTTTTTATAGTAGAAGGCTCTTTACTGCAGAAAACAAAGAGAAAACAAAATCCACTAGCTGAGGGTCAAATCAGAATAAACCCATACTTGACAGCAGAATTTATTAATGACCACAAGAGTCTCAATGAGCTATCCAGACTTTATTTTCATTTTAAAAATCACGCTTTTATTTAGAGAACATGCTGTTCTTTCAGGTTTGACACAGACAGTAGGGGTTGACATTTACAGATTTCTGTGCTGGTCAGAGTCAGTGGAGAGATTCCAGGGAACTTTGTATCAGGTACCTGATCCAGACCCCATCCCCAGACCCCACTCAGTCAGAAAGAACACCAAACACTTCTGACACTGGGCTCTGCTTTCCTTCTCATGAGCATAAACTGCCATAATAACAAATTACCCAAATCCAGCATAGAGAATTTCAAAGAAATCCAGTCTGTCTGGTGTGTCATGAGTGGGACTGCAGTAGAACAGAATACCAGTCATATACCCATTTACTTTTCAGTTGAGAAAAGCCAGATTTTGGCTCTTGCATTGTAGAGAGAGGAAAAAAAAAGTTTTAAATGTGCTTGTGACATCAAAGGTACAAATTTAACAGCTCCTAGTATAGTCTAATTACTTCTGCAATATCTGGAGAGAAAGTTACACAGGCTCTCTTACAGTGCCTGACAATAACAGGCTTTTCAAACTTGATCTGTACAGTTTTCATACCCAAAGGCATATTTACTAGGCAAACTGGAATAGCTTCAATGGTTCTATCAGTCTATCAGATAATTAAGAAGGCCTTTATGTAGTGTAGTACTGTGTAGTAGCACAATCATTAAATTCCAGTTCCTAAGGGACCTTGGATTTCTACTGCCTAGAGAAAAAAATGTAGAAGAAAGGCAACAACCTGGGCAATGATGCACCTGTCTACACTTTGGTGCAGATACCTAAGCCATATCATCCTCTTCTGCTGGGAGATCTGTAAAGATTTGTTAGGTCAGATGCTATGCTGCTGGGACATGGTGGGTGGTTTCTGGACCTGAGGAAGACAGTTTGAGCAACACTGCACTCTGGCATGGCAAAATCTGGGGATTTCTGAACCCTGCTTCACTGCAGAGACTAAACATGCGTGGTGCCAGTCTCACCAAATCTTCTTGCAGCTGAAGGGACAACTAACTTGTGTCATCAGGAAGAAATGCACACTCTACTTTGGACGCACCTCACTGGGTTAGTCCTACAGATGTAATTAAAAACCAAAGAAATAAAGGAACAAAAAAAAAAACCCCAAAACCCCAAGAACAATTGCAATGAGCTTGAACCGACTGTGTGTTCATAAACTTGATCAGCAGTTCTAGAGCATAAATATACACTATGCGCTTCAAAATTTGTATGACTTCAGCAATGCTTTTTAAACAAACAAACAACCAGAAGTAATTGTCTGTTAATTAACATAGTTCAATCGTTACAGGACATGGTATTAAATAAATTCCATTATTCTCTTTTTTGAATAAACAAAAGGAAGAGGAAGATTTGGGCCCATATTTTCTTTAAAATTAACATCTATAGACAAATTCTAACACATATTTTAGATCCCACTCCTTGTCCCCTTCGTAGTAAAAATTCACATAGATCTAGGAGGACTAGGTTCAAGTACCTGCTTCATCTGATTACAACATATGCTTCATCCTGGCCTATTTCTTGCTAGTGATCACCCAACTCTTGAGTTATTAGTAGTAGAAAATTATTTCACTATAAAATGCTTGATTAGTTGTAATCTAAGTGTTCTGTTTTTCAAAAGTCTGAGTTCTAGACGTTTCTCATGAACATCACTTGTGGTTTTACTCATTACTTGTTCAAGCACATGTAAAGCCAGAGGTCCTGTATTTTAACTAACTGCTTGGCTATGGGAGTTAGACTGTTAATGGGGACAGATGGCAGTCAATAGCTTTGGTAATTAACAACTGATAGAAAAGCAATTGTAGAAGCAGGGAATTCCTCCCATTCTTGGTTTTCAATTTTAACAACAGTGTAACCTTGAGAAATAATGTAAACATCTAAAATAACATCAGTGTTTTTTTCTTGGATGGAGAGGAGAATTCAGGAGCCAGGCATGTTAAATCACATGGTTTGGTTCAGAGAGTATGGTCCTAAGTACAATAATTACAATGAGAATAAATATGATATTGCTACTTACATGAGTGTTTTGCTTGAATCTGATGGAATTATAAGTGTGGGTGAATGGAATCATATTCTGGATAAATAATTTAAGACAAATTATCAGTGTTTTTAGAATAAAATATCAGCATTTAAAACAAGGCTTTTTCTTCCAGGTGTTTTTGTTGTTTTTTTTTTCATAACTTTAGAGTGGAAGCTATTTAGAATGTGTGCTTTAGCAGTTCTCCAACGTTCAGGACAAAAAAATTAAAAACAAAACCACCACCAACAACAAAACCAACTAAGCAAAAACACAAACAAAAAAACAGAACACACCCAAAAAAAAGCACAAAAAACCACAACAACAAAATGAAGGGAAGGGTAATTAAATGTTAAAAATCAAGGATTAATTTTGACCCCTGAAGCATCTTTCAGGAATGGATGCACGGTTGAAGTAATGCAAATAAAATGGAAGATTTGGCAGGCAAGATACAACTTATATAATAAGTTGAAGCTCAGGAAGTACACAAAACCAGTCAAATACATGACAACAAATAAGTGATGCAAGCAAATCATATATCAAAAGCTGGATATTATACATAGGCTTACTAGAATGAAGAAAGTACAGGGTGAGAAAATATTGCAGTGAAGGTAAATTAGTTATTTAGGTGTCAGAAAATAAGGGCTGAAGGTGAATATTTACTCTGAAGTTACGTGTAGTGATGTGAAAACCCTGTCGGATAAAAGGTATTAAAAATATCAGTGGTGTAACAACTCCAGAAATGTATGTTCCAACAACTCGTGGTACCAAATGGAATTAATTGGAGATTCTGAGGAAATCCTAAGAATAAAGCACAATTTCAGCCTACCATCATTTATCATTAAAGATATGTAATTCATCATTAAAACAGCCACTTTGCTAGATAACTGGAAAATGGCCAACACTGTAGCAATCTTTAAAGTAGCCCTTAAAACTGACCCTCAGAACTGAAATGTAGAGAATCTTCATTCATTAATGGGGAAAATAGTTGAGAAAGTAATTTTAAATCGTTATAAAACACCTACAGGTGACGTGTAGGAGAGAGAGGAAAAATCAGGATGAATAAATTGCAAGTCAGCACCGATCAGCAGAGATAAATTGATATACTTATCAGTGAGGATAAATTGTATTTTCCTATCCTGTTCAAATGTTACAAAGAGTTAGCAAAATATTGACTAAAAGACAATCATGGGATGTGCATTTACAGAGACATTTGATAATAATATTCATATGAGTCTTTCAAGAAAACTCAGTAACCCTGGGGTAGGAGATAAGGGCTTTGTTACAGGTTAAAGAGAGAGACGTTGAGGGTGAATGGCAGATGGCTGGGATGAAAAGGTGGTAGGAGTGTGATGCCACAGGGACTGTACCAGGGGATCACTGCTAGGATTAATTCCACTCTTTCTCTGGCCCCATCTATTTATTAATGACTAGGAAAAGAAGGAATACAATGTGATAGCAAAATTGCTGACAACACACAGCTGTTAAATTAGATAAAACTAAGGTGTCTGTAAATAACTCTTGGGACTTGTTGCAAAGCTAGCAACAGGAAAAGAAATGATGTTCAGCATAAGCAACTACAGAGATACGGCCATAAAACAAACTGCTTAAACTCCTTATATTCATTAATGGGATCTGAGCAAATTGTGAGAGCACCTTGCTGGTTTGCATTTGGGAGAGAGCTACTGCATTTTTTTGCTTATTTACAACTAGAGTGATTATTTTAAAATAGCAGATAGTACCAAGTATCTTCTCTTTATCTATTTAAATGGTTTGGGTTTAATTTTATCTGAACATTTCCTAATCTGTGAGTAGTTCTCAATACATACGGTGACATACTACCGCTGAGAAGGGCAGTGTCTGCCTCTCTCTTCATAGCTGAGAAATCTTGGCAAGCAGATGGCTCTGGACGCTGGGGCCAGCTAAGCAGTCTGTCATAGCCTCATTCCTTAACCCAGTCTCAGAGCCAGAGGACTCCTGCTGCGGGAGCTTTTATATCTCTTCATAAAAAAGACCGACGACATGCTAAAGATAGCCTCTGCTTACACGGGGACAGCCAAACTGTGCATAGAGGAAAATGAACAGCCTGTCCTTATTGCAAGATATTTTTCACAGATTACAGTGCTGATGGAAGGGGGTTTGCTGAACGCTTCCAATGGCCAGTCCACTGAAGAATTTCCTTCCCTTCTCACCCCAAATGGGTCCAAAAAACATGAAAGAGGAGGAAAATACCAGGGGTGCACTGAAAACATTACACTGGGCTCAAGCCTCTTTTTAACTTGCACTGATATAAATATGGAGAAGCTCAGCAAAGTCCAGCAATGAGATGCTTCAGCAATAAGGCTGTGAGAGAGAACAGCACATAGATGGACCAGCACTTGGTTGTCAAGCTTTTATTGCCAATACTCAGCTCCACAGTGTGGATGCTGCTGGCCTCCCCATCACTCTTGGTTAGCCTTGTGGGTCAGTTCAGCCCTGAGCAGGTGAGGAGGATACAGCTGACAGGACAAGAGGGTTTCCCAGGACTACAAGAAAACTATGTGCAAGCCTTAATATCCTACCATGGCCAATTTCTGATGAATGAAAGGAAGGTAAATATTTCCTCTTCCCCCATAATGAAGTTATACATCAGTGGAAAAGGGAATTCACTTCTTCACCCGTTCAGGTGACTGGAACATCCTTTAGGGGATGGGAATAACTCAGTAAGGACAACATAAACACACAGTATCAAGTCTTGTATGAAAGCTTGCAGGAGGAAGGAGAAAAAAAGGCACACAACATAGAAATGGCAATCACTGCTACCCTGTCCTACTAGTACATACCTGCCTTTCTCTGCATTTATTGCAGTTTAAAGTGTCTTTTGAACACAGGTGAGCAGAAATGAGTATCATCTTCTGAGCCAAATACCTTTTACCCTGCTACTAATTCCTTCCCAACTCTGCTGCATATATTCACCATGTACATTATGGAGCATCATTAGCTGTTTTCACAGCCATATAGCACAGAGGGGCTCATGGCCATCCTATGGTCAATCAATTTGCTCAGCTCTCCCACCTCTGGTTCATGAACCCTTTTCCTACAGCAAAAGTTCTGGTGATTAGTCTTGAAGGGCATGATTTTGCACTTTGTATTATTAAATTTCATGCTGTTTCTATTCTGCTGTTTCACAAGGTCATCTAATTTTTCCTGCATAATAATCAGGTCTTCCTCTGGTCTGTATTAGCTGTACATACCAGCTTTGTGTCATCTGCAGATTTTGAAAGCACGTGTCTAGTTCTTGCACCAAGGTCACAAAGGAAAACATCAAAACAGATGGGGGCAAGGCTGCCCTCACAAGAAATGTAACTATTGCTCTCTACTCCTGTAATCCAGCAGCCTCCTCTGTTCTGCAATGTGAGAATTAATCCTCTGTTATCTCTTAATCAAATATTAGTTCCTCTAAGGCACACCCTGTCTCAACACCTCCCTTAAATCTAGATAGATTCATTCCACTTTTTATTTGCTTTTTCATTCTTATTTATTCCCTGAAATCTTTTCTGGGGTTCATATAGGACAAAATCCAACTGAGATGTGATTATCTGTATCTCCCTCCTCCACCCCTATTTTCTTTTTTTTTTAATTTATTTTGCTCATGCCATGAAGCAGCAGGTTTCTCCCTGGAGGTGGCAGGAGGAGAGGTGCCAGCAGAAGACAAGCACTCTGACATCATCTCCTGGGGAGTAGGTGAAGTGTCAGGATAGAGAGAAGTAATGTTTGGGACACTATCAAGTCCTAATTTGTTTTGGCTAGTTCTGTCTTCACTAAATCTTTAATAGGTTTAGCAAACATGCAAGTTCAATAGTATTGGAGGAATTTCTTTCAAAGACCCTGAGAGACTCTTAATGAAGGGAAAGAGTGTTCAGAAAAATCTCCCTGTACAGGCAAGGAGTCCCTGCAGCTTTTCTAAAACAAATGAATGCTGGGGCATGGAAGGGAGGGTTCTTGGGAAAGTCAGGGCTGAAATCCAGGCCAGGTGAGAAGTGAGATAAAACTGCAGCCTGAGGGTGGACTTGGAGAGCAGAGAGGGTAGAACTGCTGAGCAATTACAACAGATATGCTCATCCACCAAAAAAATTACCAGGGAAAGCTCAAAGGGACCAGCTCACATACCCATAGGCTTCTCAGCTGGGTGAAGGTGTGGATTGGGTTGCCTTTCAGATACACAAGCAGGGCTCTGACAGCTCAGAAGTTGCTGAGTTTTTAATACATACACAGCTGCCTTAGTTTCTATAGAGCAGGGAAGCATTAGCTCTCCTGGCCCCTCACTACCCCATTTTATGCATCATCCTGGCAGCCAGTGAGCACTTCCGACATCACCCAACAGTCAGTGCTGGAGGAGAAGTTATGGTCAAGATTATTGCCAGTAAACTATCTGAAGTGTTTGCCCTGCTTGTGGCAGATGGCTCAGGTTTCCCCTCTCAATATATTTAAAACTTACAATGAAAATTCTGTCTGCTTAAGGCCATCTGCCTAACTCCCAGTTTCAGAAGGGGGAAGCATTACTTGCTGGTTTCCCAGCAAGGAACTGAGTTTCCCCTACTTCCAAGTGGGAGGTGAAAACAGCCTTACCTCAGACTTTTATTAAAGATGGCTTGAAAATGGATGAGGCCTTTTGAACTACCAATCAGTGCTGGGTGGAAGGGCTGTGTCTGAGCTACTTTTGCTTTTCCCCAGTCATGAGCCTTGACAGCAAGGTGGGTTTGCTTGCTGCGCATGCCACACTAATGCAGATTGGCAGTGCCTACCTAGTTCAGAGCTGTCTCCCACCTGGCCAGGCCACAGCAGCAGCAGAGCTGCTTCACACCAGACTGCAACATGTTGTGCAAATGCACTCTCCATTTTGCTCTTGCCTCAGAAGAGGCTGACTTCCATCACCCTACCATCCTCATTCTTATGCCAGCACTGTCCCCTTCCCAGACCCTGGGAACAGGATTCATTGACTGTTTGGCCATACCTAGATTAACCTTTCATTTCTATCTGTCAGTCAGCAGTTCTTGCACTTCTTGCCTCCTTGTTTGTCTTTTTATTTCAGAGGATATAGTCTCTCCTGTTATTTATTTTAATTTTCTTCATGAGCTGCAGCTCAGTAAGGCTTTTGAACATTTTTGATTTATCTCTACATTTTCTGACCTTTGAGACCTAGCTCTTGTAACTGTCAGTTCCTTCTCCGTCAGAGGAAGGTTTCTTCTCACTCTTAAACACTTTCCGTGGGTGCTTATTTTTGCCAGGCGGGTCAAATTTCCTTTCACACCATTTTTCCCTTTTGCCTTCAATACACAAGAAAACTCTTAAATAATACACACTTCTGACTTAAATTAACTCCACGCTTCCTTCACATTGGAATTCTTGAGCTCTTCACTCCACTGAGCCTCATTTCACACATACACAAAAATTGCCATTCTGAATCAAAAAACATTAGTTATAGATCTGTTTTAACTGATTTATAATCACCTGATCAAAGGTGATTTTTGACAGCCATTTCCTTTGTAACTTTGTGAGGATTTGAGTTTAAGGCAGAACAATTTCTGGTTGATGCAGTGACCCTATAGTAGAACATGCAGACCTTCTCAACCAAGAATGCAATGACTTTAAAATTACTGGTAGCATAACTTTTCAATCCATGTATATAAGTTAAAAACTCCTACCAACAGATAATTCTTCCATCATCTTACATCTCCACCCGTATCCACAGCTGAGCCTAGAGAGATCCACAACAGATGGCTCTGACAGAAACATATTTTCTACTCTGTGCCTTCTGTTCATCAGAAAGCTTCTGCTCCTGTACCTCTTATTCCCACCATAAAGCCCCACATGACTTACTAACACCGTTTCTTGCCCTTCATGATCATGCAATTTCCCTGTAAGAAGCCTAAAAAGCAGAGAAGTTTTGGTGGCTTTCTTGGCAGCACTCATATTTTACTTTGATTCTTGGGATGTTTGCTCTTTTTCTGAAGGCCACAGCTAGCAGCAAGCAATTACATGAGACTACTGGCTTTCAATAAAGACAAAAAGAAAAGAGTCATTCATCACTCATTTATCACTTATAGATAAAAGCTTGAAAATATGACTCAGATGCACCTAAACACTCCAAAGAAAAAAGGAAATTAGAACGTACCTGAAATGATTTAAATAAAATAAAATAAAATAAAAATCCCAATGTAAGCAATGTCAAGAGTATTAGAGTCTGAACTGTGGTTTTTGAGCATTGAGCATGATGGCAATATTGCACTAAATGGAAACAACTGGAGCTGGCTTCATGCCTGTGTTCTGTGGAAAAGGAGGAGGGAAACTGCTCACAGAAAGCACCTGCAGAATCACAATTCTTGTATTAAAATTGCAAATATCCTCTGTCATTGCCACCAGAAACTGTGAGGTGAAGTAGATTTCATGACCTGGAAGTCTTCTCAAGTAGCCAGGAAAGCAGTACAGAACATAGTTTCATGTGTAATAGAATTACTTAAAAATATTTTATTACAGATGCAGTGATCTAGATAATGGTTTAATCAACTCCTATATGCTCCTTATCTAGGGAATGTTTACCACCCTGTTAAGGTACTTCAAATAAGTAATATGGACCATGTCATCCCAATAGTGATAATGCTGGAATAGCTCAATCCACAAAGCAAATACATTGTAGAAGGAAGACCTTTCTTCCCTTGATCTCAAGGCTCTCTGTGATACACTGTATCTGGAGACAGTAAAAGTGATACCAAATTTGCAATGTTCATTTTTATGTGTATTAAATTACTCTGAACAATACCCATTAAGAAAAGGCACATTAGCATACAGTAGGTGTTGCCAGAGAAGCATGTGAATTTAGGACAATTAAATGAATTGCACAAACAGATCTTTAAAACCTTGGCAACTAAGAAAGAGCTCATCCAAACACATAGGAGTAACAATCTTCCTTTAATTTCTGAACTAATTTTGAAAATGTACTTTCTCTGCTTTGTTCCTGCTTTTTATTGTTTTTCCCATCCTTGGTTGCTAATAATATGCTTGTGCCATTTTTCGGCTGGACGTAGAGACCATGTGGATGCCATCTCATCTTACTGTTCACAAGGTTATTATAAATAAAACAACACAGAACATTAATAAAACTCAGAATAACATGTAATGCAATTTTGAAGAATTCACACCACTGTTATTCATCTTCTGTGACCATTTAATAGAGGAGGTGTCTGAAAGGACAGATGGGAATTGAAAGCAATGCACTTGGAAGAAAATGGAGATTACCACTATCCCTCCAATAATTTGAAACTGATTCTCAAACTCCTTCAAAAATAAATGCAGAGCTCAAGGTCAGAAAATACATTACTTAGAGTCAACCATTAGAATGCAGAACAGCCCCATAGCAGATTTTGCTGTCTGCAGATATCCTACATTTGTCTTCATCAGTAGCAGAGTATCCAGGTTACTGCAAGTGTCTTGGAGTACTGGGCTCAAGTAGTTTATTGATTGCAATGTCCAAGTAGCTATGCAATGGTAGCAAAATTGCAAATACCCCGTCCACCATACACAGGGTCACTTGTACCACTGCTGAGGGATTCTGTAGGTCTGCCTCACTGCTTGATAAGCCACATCTGGAAGTGCTGGACAACAATACAGTGGGGAAATGTTTCCATGACAATAAGCCTCACTCCTTTCTCTCCCCTCCACTCCTACTTCTTCCTACCTCCTCCTGGCTTGTATTCATGATAGATTGCTCTGCCACAAATCAGTAGCATATTGAAGATGCTTTTGGATATCAGCCTATGAGATATGATAGCTCTCTGGGTGACATGCTGTGGAGGAGGTAGGCGACCATGGAGGACCTCTAATGCTCTTGGAAAAGGTAGACAAGATGAAACTACTGTAATGGTTGAGCTCAGAAAAGTGGGGAACGAACTTCTAGCTCTCCAACTCATAATTATCCTATATTTCAATATCATTTGGAATATCATTTTTGAACAGCTCACTACACAGCCTTGCTTTCTCTGGAATCATTATTGCATTCTGATTCTAGGAGAGAAACTTCTCTTCTTTTGGATTGCTCAGCACATTTCTGTCTTGTACTGTTCTGTCATCTGTGCTTTGACCAGCAGTAGTCTCTTTCTTACAGCTCTGTGGAAGCAGACGGTAAATCTAAAGTTTCATCTGTTCCCAAAATGTATCATCTCCTGTGGGAGAGGGATAGACTGGGAAAGAATTTGCATTCCCACTGTTGTTGCTTGTTCAAAGCTAGCAGCATCTTCCTTGGCAGAGGGAAGTGAGACACCCTGACACTGAAGGTAGAAATGGGGATAGGTAGCAGCAGCTTTTCTAGCTGCACTTCTGCCTTTTTAACAAGATGCAGCACTGCACAGTGACCAGATGCATGAGGAACATGCAAAAGTCAGAGATGCATTTTGCTAAGTGTAAGTCTCTCTGTGCACACTGTGGACCAGCTGCACTGTCTGTCCCAACTCCTCCCTCTGCTATTTCCCTGCCTTGTCTCCTGGGTCCAGCTGCTCCAATGCTGATCACGCAGCATCAATACTGGGAGACTTAGCACAGCAGCTCCAGTAAAGGGTGAAGGGGAGGGAGAGAGCGCGTAGGGAGAGTAATTATGCCCTGTGTCCCTTTCAGCAAGGAAGAGCAGACCCCATATGGTCTATTTAAAGAAAATGGAGAGCCACTGCTTTAGGACTAAACAAAGCAACTGCCAAGACTCTGCTATTGCTTGGCGCAGAATTGGAGACAGTCCAAAGAAAGTCTACAAAGATGATGAGGGGGCTGGAGCATCTGTCTTATGAGGAAAGTTGGGGTTGTTCAGCCTGGAGAAGAGGACACTCCACGGGGGGACTTTATAGCGACCTTCCAGTAGCTGAAAGGGTCCTATAAGAAAGCAGGGGAGGGTCTAGGGTTTGTAGTGACAGGACAAGAGGTAATGGCTTTAAGCTAGAAAAGGGTAGATTTAGGTTAGACATTAGGAAAAAGTTCTTTAATATGAGGGTGATAGATCACTGGAACAGGTTGCCCAGAGAGGTAGTGGAGGCTCCATCACTGGAGACATTCAAGGGCAAACTTGATGAGGCTCTGAGAAGCCTGCCCTAGTTAGAGACGTCCCTGCTTATTGCAGGGGTGTTGGACTAGAGGTCCCTTCCAACCCAATACATTCTATGATTCTATGAAAGGTTGGGAGACCTGGGGCTGTTTAGTCTGGAAAAGAGAAGACTGAGAGGGGATCTTAACAATATTTTAAAATGTCTAAAGGGTGGGGTCAAGAGTACGGGGTGCCCAGTGATAGAACAAGGGGCAATGGACACAAAAAGGAAGACAGGAAGTTCCACCTAAAAGTTTGGAGAAACTTTTTTACTGTGAGGGTAACAGAGCCCTGGAACATGCTGCCCAAAGAGGTTATGGAGTCGCCTTCTCTGGAGACTTTCAAAACCCACTGGGACATGTTCCTGTGCAACGTGCCCTAGATGTTCCTGCTTTATTAGGGGGGTTGGACTAGATGATCTCCAGAGATCCCTTCTAACGCCTACCATTCTGTGATTCTGTAATATCTTTCTGCTGTATTTCAGCCTTTTCTCATGCCCTGAGCAGTAGCTTCCTTTACTATTTAGACTTAGGGTCTTTAAATGTGGAAAGTGAATGGCCAGATGTAACGTCAGTCACATAATTTCTTTCAATGGTGCTGCTCACAATTGCGTGCAGTGACCACAGTAGTCCACTGGGACACCTAGGTGCAAGAGTACCTCTGGATTAGTAGAGTCCACAAAGCGGTCAGAGTCCAGAGAAATGTCAATGTCCAATAAAAAGACCCCAAAATGTGATGTCTTGAGGATCCCATGCTGTAACAGAGGCATTTAAATTGTTTTATGGCTCTAATCTCAATCTTCTCTTACTGAATTCCAGGACTCATTTCCTCCACTCAGGTGGGATGAGCATGGATGAGCAGATGAGCTCCAGGTCTCTAACACTAGTTGGCATGGAGCAGTTTCTCTGAATATGAAGGATTCTTCTTCCTTTTCTTCTTTTTTATATGAAAGATCATATTCATTCACCTTCTGGGTGAGCTTTAATATTTCAGCCTTGATCCCCCCAGTACTTTATCAAACTAGCTCTATCAATCATGTGTCTTTTCAAACAGCCCATTGAAAGAGCTTAGAAAGGAGCTACGCCTAGAACAGGCATATTAAATTTAAAGATAAAAAGAAAGCCTCAGGAGGTACTGAGCAGTATAGAAGCAGACCATAATGACAAAGAAAACAAAAATACCTCAAAATTGATTTGGGTTTGGAGGATATGGCTAACTTACCCTTTTCTTACAACTTTACTAAATATTTCATGCTGTAAGAAAACAAAAAATCAAGTCATTCTTCTAGAAACTAGTGAGTGTGAAGAGCAGAGTCCTACTGTCATCCAGTGTAGCAACTACACTGAAGAATACTGTTACTGAAATAAATATGGGGCTGTAACCTGCTGGTCTTACTTATTTTGTCAGTCTCATGAAAGTTGATGGTTCATGTAAATAAATAAGAAAGATTTAGCTTGAGGTGACAGCAGGTAAGCCCTTAAGCAATGGGAGAATGGAAGTGAGACTGCCCAAGATTAGAAAACTAATGTTCTCCCTAGATTAATCTAAATAGGGAAGACTGAAGCTGTGTGGTGTTCAGCCTACTGTACAGCAATCCATCATTAAAAATAGAAGAGGTGGAGAAGAAAAAGATGAGAAAAAAGTAAGATCTGCAGATAGTTTTCTAAAGGTACATTTCTAAAAAAAAATAAAAGCTGTAAGGATTGCATTTGCATGTTTAATCATTACTTTTTAAAATATCTTTCTACTTTGAAATTTCAAAGCATAAGGAATTTATTAGTAAAATGACATTTTGTATTGAATTTGAATATATCATAGCTTTGATGATAACCTCTATACAACAAGAAAGATTTTTTCGGATGTGCTCTCGTTTAAAATTAATAGATATACTTTCTGTGCAGCTGAATGTTTAATTTGCTACAAGTACTTCCACCATTTTCATTTATTCTAAAAAAGTATTTAGAACTACGCAGACACAGCATGGTCACCTTTGTTGATTTTTTCATAAATAAGCAGTCCTGGTTAATGCAAATTTTTAAAGGAAAATTGGTCTCACACTACAGATGTTTGGGGGAAGAGATGGAACCTCACAATTCAATTCAGTTGGTCCATACCAATTCTTTTAAAGTACATGTGAAAATCTGGAAAGTTCTGTGATTTTCCTCTAATCAGTTTACCACATTACAAGCATAATGTTGTTCTATAAAGTGCATGGGAACTAGTTTTAGGGTTTTTTTACCTTATGGTACCTTTACATGGAACAACTGAGCCACCTTGTAGCCTGTCAGGTTCATTTCAAGTGTGCATAGTGTAAATTATACTTTTCCCTTTTGCTATCTATTCCCTATAGTCATGGCAGGAACATCTTGCACCAAAACTGTCAGTTTTGTAGCAAAAATCTGTCAACATGCAATGCATATTCTGTGCAAAAATGTCAGGGTGCATTTTCCTGATGTGCATGTCATGCATCGTTTTCATCAATCTTTTATTTTTAGGAGGGCAGGGAAAAAAGCTCTTTTTGCCTTTGCAGAAAAAAAAAAAAGGCAAGCAAGAGCAATTTAGTTAATATTCCACAGGACTCCTATTTTCTTCAGGAAGGCAGAGCTTTGTTTCATCTTCTAGTATTTATTCTCCACACTCTACACCTGCTTCTAAAAATATTAAGAAAACCACATCAGAGTATCAACTAAATGTCCAGAGTTTTGCATCTTAGATCTTCTGTCTGACAGTTAAGTGTCTCTACAATTACCCATTGTTTGTGCCAGCTTTCTACCCACTTAGACTTCTGTGTCATACAAATGCTGCTTGTGAGAAAAAAGAATAAGTATGTGCCTTCTAAAATGACACAGAACTGATTAAAAACCCGGGGGGAAGTTGGTGTTTCTCTGGAAGATTATAATGCTTCATATCAGGTTATAATCACTGTATGCAATAGGGTGATAGGTACTGGAGTGCCACAGTGGCACATCATGGCATTTGAGGCAGGTAGACTGACATTTCATTTCTATGAGTATGGGTTTAATAGGTTACATATGAAGACAAGTGGGTGACAGACATTATTCCTTCCCTGAAAGAAGTATTTCCGCCATGGCAATTGATGAATAGGATACCGTATCTTGATGTCAGCTCTTCTTCAGATTGAATTTCCATTGATGAGAGTAAAGCAGGTATAGTTTTATAGGATGAAGAAAAGGGAAAGTTCAGGGGGGCTGTAACCACTCCACCGTCAACATGACCTACAGTGGCACATAATGTGCCTCATCCCAGGAGATAAGATCTTGTGACATAACACAACCTTCCTGCCTGCACTTGATTGGATTGTGGCTTTATCCTCCTATTAAAAAAAAAAAAAAAAAAGCATGATATTTTTCTTCAGTACTTCTTTTGTTACAAAAGACCTGATAAAGTGAATATTTTTTTGTAAATATAGACCACCCTTAACAATTCAACAAGGTATTGTCCAAGATAAACCATATCATGTTCCTTGAAGAAAATAATAGAAGATATCTGATATTTGAGCACTCTAAAGAATTAAGATCTTACTGCTTTGAAAACCAGTGATCTCAAACAGACAGTCCAGGAATCATGGTCCAATAGAACTAAATAAATTTCAAGTAAGGTAGGGATTGAATTCTGCTTGAAAAAGATTCTAGGTCTTCTACAGAATAGTCCAGGAAAGAAACGTGGATAGATAGATTCATTTAACCTCACTTCAGACATTTGTAATACAAGTGCTTCCATCTGAGGTTAGCATGCTAAAATGCCTTCATCTGAAGTAGGCGCTTCTAGGTGTTGATTCATCCGACCCATTTTAGTTATATGCTTCAGGGTAAGATAATAATAGCAGAGAAGACCACATTTCTCTAGATAAAGGAAGTCAAGATGACCAACTCAGACCTAGATGTGTACCAATTCATCATCAGGCAGAGCAAGTTTTTCACAGCATAAAGCAAATTAGAAAACTGATCCAGGTTCTACCACCAACTTTGCCTCATGAAATGAGACATTCGTATTTGCCAGAGATGTATGTGTCTGTTCTGAAAGACTTAGTTATTTTAAAGGGCTTAAATGGAGTTTTATTAAGCACACTGAATTGTCTTAAGAAATAGTATTTCCTTAAACTCAGGTCAATGAGCAGTATAGTACTAAGTTCCATTTCCAAGTGTCAGCCTCTCTGGAGTTTGGGTAATAAGTGATAGTTCAAAAAGTTACTGTATGAGACCTTATTCAGTTCAGTTTTGCCCCATGATCTGGACAGTCACTTCTGCAGCCCAGTTACCTCAGTGAAACATTCTGTCTTTCTTACCATGAAATCTACAGTTTTCCAGGACAACTAAAGGATTTAAATCCCTGAAGCCCTGGACAAGATAAACTAGATTTCTGATCAATTTCTAAAAGCTCCAGGTTCCCAAAGAAGTCCTCTTAGAAATCATTTGAGTAGTTGAGGAACATTAACACTGAAGTGGTGCAGAAAAGGAAAACAAGAAATATCTGGCTAACGGGTATGTCCCAGGTATGTCCCAGGTATGTCAGAGATGAAACTGTAGGATGTTTAGTTGGAACAAAGGAAATGTTAACCTGGATGCACAGAGCACCAGTAGAAGCAGGACTCGGCAAAAACAGGTGAGAAAATCAAATCCTGAGTACATTCTGTACTGAAGGACATTCACACATCATTTTAATCAGTGATCATTTAGTGGTGTCACTTTCTTCTGACCTAACCTTCAGCCAGAGACTGCAGCTTCTCTTGGCCCTGGGTGGTGATTCACCGAGGAGTCCTTTGGGCCATAGACCAATAGGGAGTTTGTGCACCATACTGCTGTCAGGGAAGGTTTGCTAAAGCTTCTTTTAATCTGACTTAAAAATCCACCTCCCACAAACTGTTTGCTTTTTTGGGGGCTGCACAGCATATGTTCACCTTGGAAGGAGGTTGCTGCAGCAGAGAGAGCAGCTTCTCCAGCAGTCCTTCAGGCTTACACCCACAAGTCCCTGCTTTTCGCCTCTCTTGATCCCTTCCCCCACATCAGCTATTTTTATTCCACTGAAAATATCATCTGTGAACTAACTAGGCCCATTTTCAGAAGATCTCCTTTACCACAGAAATGGTAACAGATACTGTACCCAAACACTTATAATTCATTCAGTGAAGGACTCTCAGCTGCAATGGTGAAATGTCCCAAATGATAAAACATGTCAGCTGAATTCATGTAATGATTTCTAATATGCTTTTTGAATTCTTTTCCTTCTGGTGTACTTACTTTGACTGATATGTCCTCTTGCAGCTGCCTTTTCAGACTATACTTGTGCTCCTTTCAGCCATTTGGGGGTTTATGCTTTTCCCAATGCATCCCAAATGGAGATGCAGGAAAAGAGTAGTTGAGGAACATTAACGCTGAAGTGGTACAGAAAAGGAAAAGTGGTCAGATATCTTCTCTCCAGCTTTTGACATAAACTGTTCCCATGGTAAAGCCTAGTTTTGTTCCGCTGCCCTGATGCATGGGGAGAGCTGGGAGATCTGGGGTTTGCCTTTTCTTTTTTTTTTTTTAAATAACTTCAGGAAAAGCAAAGCAGAAGTTGGTACACGTTTCTCCATTATGCTGGTGAATATGCTCTTCTTTACAACTCCCTCCTTTTTAAAAAAAGCTGTGTATAAATTCCTGTATTCCTATGTATTGTATAATCAACAAGGGGTTTGTGGCTCCATTTTTCAGGCTTTTATTTTTTAGCAGTGGTGATCACAGTCAGTGCTGCAGTAGTGTAATTACTCTGGTTCAGGGAGGAAAGATGCAATTCCTTGGAATTTTATTCGGTAAGCTGAATTAATGACCTTCCTAGACCTCATCAGAAACAATGCAAATAAAAAATAAATCAAGAATTAACCATTTCCTGAAAATTCTGTCTAAATGATGCAAACGCAGGCGTTAATTTTTGAAGCCATTTTATGACTGAACACAAAACACTCTTGCAATTTTAGAAATGTTTACTCACTGTGTCTGCATGTTTATATCATAGTACCAGAAGCTCATGGTAGAAAGTTCATCTGCTAGCATGGGAGGTGTTCAGAGGTGAGAGAAGAAATAGCAACCTGACTCAAGTCACTGAGTCTGAGTTTTCACCCTCCAATCATAACAACCTTGTTTAATGTAGGTTTAGGCCTATCAGAACTATGTTTTGGTTTTGATTTTTTTTTTTTAAGCAGGGATTGACAAGAAAAAGCTTTTCAGGCTCCTCTTAATCTGTGTCGCTCTGGTGGCACAGGGCCTTCTTGGAAGAGGATGTTTGATGGGTGGCATCACAGCTTACAGCCTGGGCTGGCCAATAAAGGAGAAGGCAAATGTCCAGTAACTAGCAAGGACCATCAAATCACAAGCATGGGTGTGGTCTGGGCCCTGGCAAACATATCAGCATTGCTTGGTAAATATTTAGTAGAAGCATAAGGGAAGAAAAGTCATTAATGAAAACAAATGCATGTTATTTAAATCCAATGCTCTTCTCTGCAGGTGTTTTCATGCACAATAAACAGATACTTTCAAAGCTCAGTCAGTTTCTGAATATGACAGTTCTTTGCACCTACTTAGACTCAATCTCCTGCACATAATGTGTATACACAGGGGTTTTTTTGAGAAAAGCACAGCACAATCTGAGGAGAGGTGTATTTGGGATGCCTGGATGTTTAGGCAAGTGCCTGACAAGGAACTTTGGGTCGGTTGATGGGGCATGATGTGCCGAAGTTCATAATCACCATGCACAGCTCTGTGCATCTGACAAATCCTGTAGATGAAAATGTCAGAAAGGGGCAACAAATCTTACAAGTAACACCATCTTGCAGTGATTTGTAGTAACTAATTCTTCGGGAACAGAAAAGTCAGAGTACCTGCAGAGTGAGGAAACCACAGAGAGAACTATGAAGATGAGGAGATCATAGAATCATAGAACAGTTCAGGTTGGAAAAGACCTTTAAGATTATCAAGACCAACCATTAACCCAGCACTGACAAGTCCACCACTAAACAATTTCCCTAAGTACTATGTCTACACATCTTTTAAAGACCTCCAGGGATGGAGACTCCATTACTTCCCTGGGCAGACTGTTCCAGTGCTTCACAGCCCTTTCATTGAATAAATTTTTCCTTATGTCCAGTCTAAACCTCCCCTGCTGCAACTTGAAGTCATTTCCTCTTGACCTATTGCTTGTTACTTGGAAGAAGAGACCAAGACCAAATAAAAGAACATGAACAACTTCATAAGTTTGAACCAGACTTTCTTTTTCTGACAAGTCTGATTATTTGCGGGCTCACCAAAAAGCCAGGTCTCTAGTCCTGGTAGGGGCAGAACTGGGTATTGTGAAGCGCACCAGATAAAAATAAGAATCATTGGGGAACTTCGTGATGCCCCACCCAAAACATAAGGCAGATTCTGGAGTGGCAACTGCCAGACAGAGTGGTATGAAAAAAGCTTGTGCTCTGAAAACCAGTTCCTAAACTTCTTAGAAACAATGAGTACTTTTAAGTTTTGAGGCTTAAAGGCTTCATCCGAGGAAGACAGTCCTGATTACCCCCCATAAACATATCTCATGTGAGTTTTGTGAAGATCTCTTTGCATATAAGGGATGTTCTGATGTGATAATAAAAGCCAAGATGGAAATGAATAATTGTTGTCCAGAAAGGGTTCAGAGTGTGAAGGAAATCAGGCATTAAACCTCACTTCATGAATGCATTTCTTCCTCCCTGATTAATAATTCCTTCCCAGAATTGTTCTCAGATTACTGAGAAACCTCTCCTTTAGAGTATGGTATTTATGTTCTTGTTTTTAAAAAAAAGCAAAATGAGGAAATTAATATTATGCAACAGAAATCTGTGCATTATAAAATTGGTAACAAGTTTCAGGTGACATACACACATAGTCTAAAGATGTTTGCAGTTAATCCTAGGCTTCCATGTCCAGCACAGAGGGATACATGCACTTCATCGACCATTTCCTCCCAGCTTGCTGCTGAGGAGTTGCTTTCCTATTTTATCCACAGACTATTTCTTCTCCAGCTCTTCGCTAAGAAGGGCAAATGCTTTTGCTATTTCTGTAGCTCTTTCTAATTTGCTTTCAAGATTCTTTGTCAAGTCTCTTTCCTCTCCATTGAGTACAATTGTGGGGTTTTAAATCGAAAAACTGTATTCCCACATCTCAAGTTTCCTATTTTAGTGCTAATTCCCCTTTCAGAAGAGTCCTTTCCTCCCTTCAATTTCTCTCCAGTCTGTCTCTTCCTGACGAGTAATTCTCAGCCTCAGTCTCCACATTAGAATCATCCAGACTTTCATCATGTCCTTGCTTCTTCCCCAGTCTCTGGCCTCTTTCCCTAGGCTGCCGTGCAAAACAATCTCTTTCTCAATAAATGGCTGGGCTGCTTTAGCTGAAATTGTTTAAATAATTTTGCTGAGAGGCTATAATCTCGGTATGGAGAATTTCAAACAGAACAGACTTCAGCATGATCATAAAAACTGTTAAAATGGTCTTTTTTAATCAGGCAGGCTTCAGTGGTATGTAGTGCTACAGGCTCAGGTATACTGAAAAGTCAGTTCTTTAAGATTACTGAAGCAAAGTAATCTATTAAAGGTGATATACTGCACCAGAAACACTTATTCCAATTTATAAAACAGAAACTTTCATGGCCAATATTAATTTTCTTTTGCTACAATACAGAGTTTTATTTCATGCTTCATTAACGAGTGTAGGTGTTCTTGACACTAACTCAGCTCTTTCCAACTAGGTCTCATGCATTCATGCTCTTCCTCATATCATGGAAAATGGGAGGACAAGGTGACTGTTAGGAAAAGGGGCATCATCTGTTACTTGTAAGCCTGAGAATTTTTTGTTTCTATTTACAAACCATTCCCAAATCTGCAATTACCCTAAGGTGAATGTGGTCAGCTGCAAGCAACCAACCAACCCAGCATGTCCAGCACCAACATCCCCTCTCCTTCCAGACTCTCCTTGGATGCTCCCCAACAGCTGTACCAGAGCAAACACCTTACCTGGAGGCGATGCTGGGTGGCTGCTTCTCCTGAGGCTTGGCTGCCCCGTGTCCTGTCTACGTCCTGTTGTGGCATGGGGCCCCGAGAAAGGCATGGCCAAAACAACTCAACCAGCCCACAACTTCCAACCTGCACAAACTGGTGGGTTGGGAAAAACTGAGAAGCAACTGTATGATTATTCTGACATTAAAGGGTCACTGCTGCCTGCCTCCTTTGCCATGGTCATTCTGTGGCAGTAGCTTGGATTTACCTGAACACACCCTTAGTGTATTCAAAAGCAGTGAATGCCGCATGGGGCAGCTGTAGGGCATATGTCAAGGAGATGGGGGCAGACCACAGGGCAGGGACTGTCCTTGCTAGCCACTAAAGAAAGTTTTGTGGCCTGCTGCCTAGAAGGGTTTAAACTAGAAAAAAATGTGTCTCTCCTGCATCAACAGTGTGTTATTTTATGAACAAAGATAAATTTTATGAAAGCAATTCCCCAAAAGATGAACTGTTTTATTAATTTTAGAGCATGTAGTAGACTGCAATCCTCCATGCATGTCACTGTAGCTCCTGTTAACCTCACTTACACCTCTCCAGACTGTTGATAGTCATTCAGCTAAATAAAAATCCTATTTTGTAAGACTTTATATTTGCAGTGAAATGTGTCGTTGCTAAGAGTAAATTGATGAGTTGTAGTATACTGAGAGGGAAAAAAAAATCTCCACGTAAGTAAGGATAGTATGTAACACTGAACTTATATAATAAATCCATGAGGAAATGTCTTATCTAACACACAATTTCCAAGACACCATGATAGTGCACTTAATTACAGTGTTAGCATTATCGCAGTAGTAGCTGAAAGATACAATATAGTTAGTAAATTTTGCAAATATGCAGAAACATAAGCGTTTAAAGCACTTATGTTCAAAATAGGTGAGGTATTCAGATGAGAAAGCAGGGATGAATTGTAATTCTGCTTTAAGAGATGAGGACTGAGACACAAAAACTACCTTCCTGGTTTTTTTCTGCATCTCCTTGACTCCAAGGTCATGCAGAAACATGGCAGTGAGCAGAATTGCACTCAGCTGGTTTTGAGTGCCAAGCCCAGACTTTAACCATGTCCTACCTAAAGGAGATTTTGCAAGTCAATGCAACAACAAAATTGAGATATTTTGGCATATCTTTTTATACTTAGATAAATTTGTGCCTTCTTGAATGCCTGTATTATATGCTGATTACATACTGATGACAGACATTGTGCTTTAATTCCTTAAGAACAAAGCAGGTTTCTAATTTAACCTTTTCAAACTATCTTTGAACAGCCTTTGGCTGTGTGTAAAAAGAATGAATAACTTCTCCAAGCAGCTTTACAAATCATACAGCTTACCCCAGCACTACAAAGGAAGCATTTGGAGCAGTGAACTGTGGTCTTTGGCACATCTTATGTTCTTATCGTGCCACTTTTGATTAATTGTCTGTGATGGAATTCTTTTCTTCATAGAATTTATCCCAGCTGGTACCTAGATGGAAACTTCTAGGCCACTGTCAAAAGAAAAATAAAACCCAGCTATGTTCTTGCAGTTAATTTTACATTGCAGCAGGGAGGTTGGGGAAGCTAAGGAAGTGACAGAAATCAAGTAGAATGTGGTCTAGGATTTTGTTTCAGCAAAGCACTTAGGCGCACTCTGAGATCCAACTTTCTTCCAGGCAGCAGGAGAGTGCATTTAGGTACATGCAGAAGAAATGTACTATAATAAGCCATCCATATATTGCAGCCATCTGGGATGCGTATGAAGTGTATCGCCACAAAATCCCCCATTTGCTATACTATTTAATTGAACTAGTATTATGTGTTCAATAATTAAACAGCAGTTGTATGTGGTCTGGAAAAGGGTGAATTATTTTGGCCATAGTTGTGAATAATAACAGCTTAAACAATTATCATGTCCTTTTTCCTTAAACTCTAAAAGCTGCTGGGAACAGTCTCTTCAAGGCGTTGGTTTGTGAGGATGTTCTGAACCTATGGCCAAAGCAAGAAAAAGTTTGCCACAGTCCCTTGTTGTTATCTAAAGGATTGCAGTGCCATCTCGTGGCTGGAAAAACCTGTTTGAGTTGCCGTCGGATACCGTTTGTAGCTAAGAGGGAAATAAAAAAGCTTTAAAAATTAAATAGAGGAGCTGATTTAAGAAATAGCTATCCTATGCTAGAGGTTTTGTAAAAAGGGATAAAAGGTAGTAATTCTCTCCACTCTTCATGACATCTCCACTAAGGGTTTCCCAAGTGCTTAAAGGTGGTTTCTTCTTGTCAAGAGCATCTTCCAGTAAGTTGTGCTGTCAAAGCCATCAATAAAAGATCTTCAGTAATTTAAGCAGTGGAAACACACGAACTTTTTGACAATATCTGTAGTTTTAGGTACCGTCCTCTAAACCAACTTCACATCTTCCCAGCTTCACATCTTCAGAATGCTTTTGGCACCTGTGGCACTCTCAGAAAGCCTGTCTGCTTTCAAAGCACCACAAACAACCCCATATGCATCCAACATCTGATATCTTTCCCTGACACCAGATCAGAAACTCCTTAACATCTTCTTCTCTGTGATAATCCTGACAACAGCCTGTCTTCACACCTTAGTCCAGCATTTTCACATCTCTCTCACACAGATGCAGATATATGCATTGGTTTAGGTAGGCTATGTTGATAATAAGCTTAACTTCCATATTGTCATAATGTACATCTCATAGAGTTGCTTGCACAAAATGTTATGTGAAGAACCATGAAAAAATTGTAGTTGCCCTGAGACATTTCCTGCTAGTAACAATTTTTAGTTTTGCTGAATAAGCTTTTAGTCTGTTTCAGAAATACTGCTACAACAGCTACCACTTGAACCTATCCTGACACTAGGAAGAAATATGGAAATCTTTCTGTGTGAATCTTTAGAGGCTCTCCCATCCCTCTCATGAATAGATTCAGGCTCTGGAAAACCCTGCTGAGATCCCCTAGCATGTGTTCTCATACCTAATCATAATGAGTTAGAAAATATCATATATATATACTTGTGTGCTGCATCGCTGCTTTGATAAAGCAGTCATTATGCTGCAGATATTCTCAGCAAGAGTAAGTCCCAATGAGAGTGAAAGAAAACAAAATTCACTTATTTTTTTTCAGACTGTTAGTTCTGATGTATAAAGTGGAAAAATGATTAAATGGTTGGATCCTTTGGTTTAAAGTGTTATAAATGTTCTTTACATATTCAGTTGCTATTATTCAGGTAGCTGGAGACGCCATGCTTTTTTTGAGCGTTCCAAACAGGGAAAATAGCCCAGCCCATTGCAGTCACTAACAACCAAATTTTGAAGGCAAAGTTATGTGGAGCAGATCAGGTTCAACTCACATATGTGATCATTTGAGACCATTTAATTGCTGTAAGATCTAATTCCATCATGCTCACAACAGTAAAAAGCATTACACAATATATTGGTCATTTAGATCAGTCGAAATTCCTCTGACAGGTATTTAATGAAAGAGGATTGCATGTGTGATCAACATGTGCTCAAGGCAGAGACGCTTGCAGTACCTGATAATGAAAAGGAAAAAAGGAAAAAGAACAGAAGGAAAACAGAGATCAAAAATGTGAAAAACATGAAAACTAAACGTAACATTTCAGGAATAGACTCACACGGATTGGGCAAGAGGATAAAATTGCTGATACCTTACAAGAGTTATAACCATTGACTTGGGAGATGTAGGGTATATTACCTGGTCATGGAATAGAAGTACAATTGCATTAATGAAAGCCCTGATCAGAGCAGAATTAAAAGATCAGCAATCCAGAAAGCCTGTTAATGATGAAACATGTGCTAGGAAACAAAACAAAACAAATCAAAACAAAAACAAAAAACCCAAACCAACCAAACAAAAAACCCACAAACAATCAAACAAACAAAAAAACCACACCACAGTAAAAGTGAAATTTGGGAAAAGAACAGGTGGATAACCAGGCTAATAACAAAGTGAGAGTCTCTCCCGGGAAGCTTTCTTTCAGTATAATGTTCTCATAAGCAACAGTGATCTAAAGACTGATGCTCTGATATTCAGTTGGTCCAATAGAAAGAAAAGACAATTAGTAAAGCTCCAGCCCATCAAATCTCTATGTATATTCCTAACACTTTGAATGATTCAAGGAGACAACTATCAGAGCAAAGTAAATAAAATTGGATGTCTTAATGGAAATACAGGATTTGGGGAAGAAAAGTTTTGCTCTAAGTTTTCTTAAGGTTTAGCTTGGTTTTTTTTAAATTAAAAAATAGCCTGTCTCCTTTACTTTTTTTTTGGTTTTTTTTGGTTTTTTGGTTGGTTGGTTTTTTAAATAGGAAGAAAAAAAGAAAAGAGGAATGAAACGCAATACTTTTCAGTGTTCAGCTTGACAAAGGAAAAAGCTTTAACATTAAAGAAAAACAGGTTTGCTTGTTCAGGAGTTCGGGTTTTCCTTCACTCTGGGATATATTATACTTTTACCAATTAGTTGTTAGCTGTCTACATATGTCTTTACAGGCAGGATGCATAAATTTGCAGTGAAGCAACTCCTGAAGCCATGACCCTTTTTTACCCAGCAGCCATTTGGCTTTAACTGCTATAGCTAGGTTTGAATCTCAATTTCTCCTTTAACTTTCTGTCTTTAAAAATGTATTATCAGTAACACACTAGACATGTAGGTCACATCTCTGAAGAGCCCTCACCAGGACCTCTGTGTTCATATCTGAATAAAAAGCAGAGTGCTGACATTTAGCTCCTTGATTGCAAACACAAGTGCTGCCTGTGACCACAATGCAGAGTTAGATATCAAAACGTTGTTTCTTTTACCATTAGGCTGAAGAGAAACAAGAGCACTGAACTGTTTCAGATTTTTTTCCTCTAGAAACATTTCACACAATTTACAGCTTGTAATAATAATTCCTACAAATGTTTTCATGTATTTGAGGTTATTTTCCCTATTACGCACAATGCTACAAAAGCTGCCCCCCAAAGCCTGACATTTTCCAGTGAGTGACAGATTATAGAATTGATAAGGGAAGAAAATGTGGGGTCTTGTGAAGCTTTTAGGAAGGTGCAAGGTAACTGCCTTATGACTGTGAACATAATTTTACATATTTTTCCTAAATGAATAAATGCTAAACTCTTCTAATAATAAAAATGTTTATTTTGATATAATTCCTCATCTCTGTACTTTTTATATTTCTATGAAAGAAAAGGGAATATATATATATAGACATACACTAAACTAAAACATCTTCTCCAATTATCATAAAGGTTTAGCATGTTTATACTCAATTGAGGGCCCCTTGCTTGAATTGCTTTTTGATTTGGCCAGGTGAAGCTTTGGTTGATTAAAATCTTACTAACCTATTCTTTCCTCTGCATCAGCAAACTGCCACAGTTATTTGGGTTTGATTAATTCCTCCCAGAAGGACAGAAAAATGCTTTTGCTTTCAACTGTTGAATTCCATGTAGTTTCAGTTACCTTTACACTTGTATTAAAATACCATGCAACTTTCATCAAAGCAGATGGACTACTGACTTCAGAAAGCCAAAACAAACATTATCTGTCCATCTCTAGTAATCCTGCCACCCTCAGTGACCCAGCTCTGCTCATAAGTGAGGCAGCTCTGCATTTTTCTTTTGTGTTTGCTCTCTCTTAATAGTGTTATTCTCTCCAACCTGGTCCACAAATATCCCCACAAACTGACTGAATGGCCTCGTCTTCCCCCGTCGGGTTTCCACTGAATCATGTCCCCTTCATCAGCTTCCTAGAGACCATAGTGAAAAGATCTGCCTGTATTCCTGTCCTGTGTCAGGGCATCCTGATGGCTGATAGGGAAGATAGTCACACTGTTCCTCAGGTCTTTGTCATCCTCCCTTCCCTTTCCCACTATATATTTTTTTTCATCTCTTTGTTATTGTACTTCCTGATGCTGCCTTTCATCAGATTCAATGTTACTGTATCCATTAAGTTCCTCAGTACTAACACCAGATTCATCAGAGACAGTTTGTCGTCACCTTCATCCTTGCCATTCTAGCCCTTGATCCTCCTTAAACCCTTTGAATTGAGTGCAAAATTATATGCCACCACTTTTCACCCGCAGAGGCAAGGGTTGACTGAGGTGTGGATAACAGGAGGCTGGTATTTAGCTGCTATCTAATACCTAGCTATAACTCTGCAGAAGTACTACTTCTGCTGTCCAACACTCTCCTGTGCTCAGGACACTGTTCTTGATTTTCTCTTTTCAGAAGTATCATGAAGTATTTATGTACAGAAGAGAGAAAGAAAGTCTAATCTGCAAGGTAAAAGTATCAAACTTTCCTGTTAAAGCTGGAATAACCACTGCTATAAAGCAAAAGTAGCCCCATGGAGGTCAGTGATACTGTGTCAATTAGCTATGATAAAAAATGAACTAATGGTTAAGGCAACACATACGATGTGCAATAAATATGAAGTATGTTTGCTTTCGGGAAAAAAAAATATCTACAGTCTTTGGATTTATTGCTTATAATTGACTTGAGTTTGGTGGCCTTTGGTAGCCTTTAATTCAAATCAACTTCATTTTGTCATATAACTGACAAATACCACAAATTACAACAAAAGCAGTGAGACCAACAGCCAATGTCAAAGGATGAGTAAAAATTAATTAAGTATAAAACTAAAATTCCCTATTGCCTAACTAGAGGCTACTGCTGTAGGTCAAAATTAAGGTGAATTTACAGAGAAATGGAGAAAAACCCATGCTGAGACCTCCTTGCCTTCCAGACAGAATAAACCCTAGTAAAGGTTATCCTTATTTAACCTTGTGTTATGAAGTGACTCATTTAGTGCCTTCTAATCATTGAAAATCTACCACATGATAAGGACACCAGTCAAAAATTAGTTCCACACGTGTTCATGCTTGAAGCACACTTTTAATTATTTGGATTGTATGAGTCAAATATTTGCTAATGGGCAAAGACAAAATATTAACTTGTTAAACAATAGACTGAACTTCTCAGACAATATTTACACATTACCTAAAAAAAACAATTAAAGAGAACATTTTCAAAGACGCTGACTCCAACTCCCACTGACTTTCCAATCTCTTTGCTGTTCTGTTTTTCTGAATTTTCCCTTTGAAAAATCACCCCATAAATGTGAGACTACTTAGGCAACATCGTGACTCCAAAACACACATCTCTCCCATTAAAGAGCATACAATGCAAACTAGAGAGAAAACAGAAAACCAGCTACCTATTCACTAACACTGTAGACTTCATTAACACCTATGCTACTGAATATTATTTGTCACATCTCTGGTATTATAAATAGTTAGTATTTCAAATCAAGAACTCCTTAAAAATATCACCTGGAGATAGTTTTATGTTTTCTCTGCATGTGAATGAGAATCCCAACTCATATCTGTGAGTATCTGATTTCAACTGCCATTTCCTAAAATATGGTGGTTCTGCAGAGCTTCCTTGGTGCCATCTGTCCTCCACACCACTGGGTTGGGCCTGGATTCTCCACAGCTGCAGGAGGTCTTACCTGAATCTACTCCTTAAGATTTCAGGCTTTAATTCAAAAGGGTATTCAGGTGTAACTTTGAGCAATCCTACAGCTGATCGGTCCAGCTGGCACACACTCATAGTCATGTGTAGGCTTTCATACTCTACAGAGCTGATGTCTTTATATTCATTTTCTTTTCCCTTCTAGAGGCGTACTCTGCCACCGACAAAGAAAAAAACAACCATACCATTTTAGTTGCATTATTTCAGGCTTACCTGTACTACTATTCAAGCAAATAGTTACAATAACTCAGTATGGCTGCTTAATCTCACACTTAATGCCTTGTATGTTTACATAGTCTTTACATGATAGACCTGACAGTGGGAGATAGAGGATAGTCTTACTGCCACATTAGGAGAGAAGATGAAATAGGTATAGTTCAAAATCTATATACATTAAAAAAAAAAAAAAAATAGAACTGTCCTTGATAAACTTTGGATTTTAGAATGATCATTAATGGCCCCATTTAAATAAGAAAGACAGTGTGACAATGTACTTCCCTGTAAAAGTCTCCCAATATTTGGTTCAGTAATTCTAAACCAAATACATTCTTGGCAATTAAGTTTCACTGTCAACATATTCTGTAAGTAGTTTAAAGAAATGAGCATTTGCTAATGAGTGTGCCTGTAATGGTTCCTTCAGGGCTCACATGTTCTGCTACAAAGTCTAAGACAATTTTTTACAGATAGGAATTGTCATTTCTTTAAGACTATTGATAGCTGGTGACACACATTTACAGCTTATTTCTTAATGCCACATACAGTTTTCCATGTGATCCTGTGATGGTTCATTCATTTCTGTACAAACATCAACTAAAATACCTGCATACCTAAGAACCTAGGTACCTAGATATGAGAAAAGCACAGTCTTGAGTTTTCTTCTCTTTTTTCTTACTACAGATTTTTTTTAAATCAACACTATTAACAGTCTACTTGTCAAGTAAATGGGATGCATGAATCAGAAGGGATGGCAACACAAAACTTTCTCCAGCCTGCCTCAGAAAAGAGAAAAATTTTGTTAACTCTTCTCACTCGCTGAGTGACAGACCAGTCTATGCAGTGATCTTCAAATGCTGAGTATTTTTGACCCCCTGGGATCCTCCTTCTTTCATCAGGGTAACTAGCCCTCAAAACTGCTTCCCTTCCTATTTCCCCCATTCCTTCCAGGCTTCACATTTTTCTTTGTCATTGCAGGGAAAAGCAATTACAGCCATTTTTGCAAGAAAGTCCATTAGTTCCTTCCAGTTGTGCTTACCTCTTTTATCATAGAATCATCTACGTTGGAAAAGACCTTTAAGATCATCGAATCCAATCATTAACCCTACTCTACCAAGCCCATCACTAAGCCATATCCTCAAGCACCATATCTATACACATCCAGGTATGGTGACTCATACACCTCCCTGGACAGCCTGTTCCAATGACTGACAACACTTTCAGTGAAAAAAAATTTCCAAATGCCCAGTTTAAACCTCCCTTGGTGCATCTTGAGGCCATTACCTCTTGTCTATCACTGCTTACTTGTGAAAAGAGACAAGCACCTTCCTCTCTACAATATCCTTTCAAGTAGAGTGATAAGGTCTCCCCTCACTGTACTTTTCTTCAGACTAAATAGCCCCAGTTCCCTCAGCTGCTCCACATAAGACTTGTTCTCCAGGCCTTTCACCAGCTTAGTTGCTCTTCTCTGGACCTCAGTACCTTTCTTGTATTGAAGTGCCCAGAAGACAACACAGTATTTGAGGTGTGGCCGCACAAATGCCAAGTACAGAGGGTCAATCACCTCCCTGGTTCTGCTGTCCACACTAGTTCTTACACGGGCCAAGATGCAGTTGGTGTCCTTGGCCACCTGGGTACACTGCTGGCTCATATTCAGACGGGTGTTGACCAGCACCCCCAGGTCCTTTTCTGCCAGGCAGCTTGCCAGCTGCTCTTCTCCAAGCCTATAGTGTTGCCTTCTGTTGTTGTGACCCAAGTGTAGGACCTGGCATTTGTCCTTGTTGAAGGCTCATACAGTTGACCTCAGCTCATGGATCCAGTCTGTCCAAGCTCCTCTGCAGAGCCTCCCTACCCTCAAGCAGATCAGCACCCCCACCCAACTTGGTGTCATCTGCAGACTTACTGAGGGTACATTCTATCTCCTCATCAAGATCATTGATAAAAATGTTAAACACAAGTGCTCCCAACACTAAGCCCTGAGGAACACCACTTGTGACCAGCCACCAGCTGGATTCATCTCCATTCACCATCACTCTGGGCCCGGCCAGCCAGCGTTTCACCCAGCAGAGTGTACGCCCGTCCAGGCCTAGGGCAGGAAGTTTTTTCATGAGTAGTCTGTGGGGAACAGTGCTGAAGGCTTTACAGAAATCCAGGCAGACAACATCCACAGCCTTCCCTCATCCACTAGGCAGCTCATCTTGCCATAGAAGGTTGGTCAAGTAGGACCTGCCTTTCATGAACCCATGCTGACTNCATGAACCCATGCCGACTAAGCCTGATCATCTGGTTGTCCTGGATATGGTGCATAATGGCACTCAGGATGATCTGCACCATGACCTTCCCTGGCACCAAGGTCAGACTGACAGGTCTGTAGTTCCCCAGATCCTCCTTTCAGAATTTGTTGTAGATGGGAAGCACATTTACTACCCTTCAGTCTACTGGGACCTCACCGGTTAGCCAGGACCACTGGTAAATGATGCAGAGAGGCTTGGTGAGCACATCTGACAACACCTAAAGTACTCTTGGGTGTAACCAATCCAGCCCCAGAGACTTGTATATGTTTAAGTGGTGTAGCAGGTCACTGACTACTTGTTCTTGGACTGTGAAGGTCTCATTT
>VWZY01007956.1:48836-59338 GCA_013399075.1 Chloroceryle aenea
TAATATTATATATTTATATAATTATATAATATATAATTTATCATATTATATATTTGTTCCTGAGTTCAGGTATATCTATCAGGGATGTCAACAGGCATTTTTATAAACATTTTCCGAGTTAGAACTCTTGCCATCACTTATGATTTAAATTCTGTCATTCACATAGCACTGGCTCCTGATACGACCAGGCACATCAATATGCACAGGGCTGTATCACCAATGAAGCATGAGGAGTACCATAGAAGGACAAGTGCTCAAGACAGAGCAGTGCTTGGCCTCTTGCTCCCATCCACATCCTGGGCTTTGCTGGAGCAAGAAGGGCTGCTCCCAAGAGCTGTGGAGATGTTGGTAGGTGACACACTGGTCCCTGCAGCACAGTCCAGAAGAACCCTGCGGCTGCACAGATCCTATGGTTCCAGTACAGAGTGTAGTAAAGATGATTACTCCTTCTCTCATAAATACTAGAAGCTGAGGAAAGTAGACTGGAAGAATCTTATATTCCTGCCTGATTATGCTTGATTCAGGATAGGAGTTTTTTTACTTCTCCACACTTCTTTCACACAAAGGTCAGTTACAGCATATACACAGCGGAAACTTTTAAACTGCATGACTACTTCTCCCTTTAGGAAGGATATTCTTGCCACCCACTTTAAATAAATCCTATCCTGGGAACACAAAATATTATTAGGAAATGCCTAAATGGAATCTTGAGTTATATTACAGTAATTTGGTATTTAATGATTTCCTTTAGCATGAGTTAGATGTAAATATATGAGCATTATAATTATATATATAAACACAATTGATCATTCCAATATGCTTTATTTTAAGTATTTAATTATTCACCCTTGTCAACTACAATGCTCACCAGGACCAGTGGGTTTTAAACATTTGGTGGGAGGTTGATTTTTTCCAAGGAGCTTTGTCAGAGACACGTGAATGACAGACATACAGTCCATGTGACAGTAAACAAATTTAGAGACAGCAGCCTCTATAAATAATGTGTTCATCATCTTACATAAGAAAGTGGAAGGTTAGCCACTTATTCCAATCTATTAAATGGTTTGCAGCATTTTGATAAGAAAACCTGCAGGCTTCCTCACTATTGCTATACTGTCATGTGGCTGCAGACAGGGAATGACAGAAGAATAAAGCCCATAAGCATGTGAATATAAATGGAAGTACAAGTCAGTGACTTGGAAAAACACAGAAAAACCTCTAGAAAAACAACATTAAGAGAACAAGAGGGAGTAATTTTTCTTTTCTGGTTCTGAATAATTTGTCACTTTTGTCACACATATTTAGTAAAAAGCTACATGGGTATAATTTAGAAATTCCTACAGATCACAAATATATAAATGTCAGAATCATGTGTACCAGTCCTGCCTCGGCAAGTATCACACAGTCTACTCAGGGAAGGATTCCTGAGGTTAGAGCAGAGGAACAGAAAGTCTGGTTTTTATTCCTAGCCAGGAAAAATCCTTGCACCACCTCAGATAAGTCACTTTCCCACTCAGCATTTCTTCCATCTCTGAATAATCAAAAAACACCTCCTAACACCTAAATGGGATAGTGTGTACTGTTAGTACTTCCTAGGAGAGAGAGATCTGCTTCTCTGCCTCCCCTGACCCCTGAGTACTGCTGATGTGGTGAGCAGAGACTAGAAAAGCCTTTGAGCGAAGGGAACAGAATTTGTTCAGCAGAAATCACATACAGAACAGCTATGAGCCATAAGCTCTCCTACACACTTGTCCTGTAAGCTTCATGGAAGGGAAACTTAGCAGTAGTGCAAATCCAGGAAAACCATTTGTTAAGGAAAATAGGAAAGACGGTTCCTGTCACATAGAGAGTTGTCTAGTCCTGGCTAGTCTACCCATAGAACCACAGAATCATCATAGAATCATAGATTGGTAGGGGTTGGAAGGGACCTCTGGAGAGTATCGAGTCCAACTCCCCTGCCAGCGCAGGAACACCTAGGGCAGGCCACACAGGAACAGATCCAGGCAGGTCTTGAAAGTCTTCACAGAAGGAGACTCCACAACCTCTCTGGGCAGCCATTGAGGAAAAGCTTAAAAAAAAACCCCAACACATTTTACCCTTGGTTTTCATTCTGTAGGTATACTGGGCCTGCTGCCTGCTAGCTCACTTGCATTCCTGCTTGGAATGAAAGAACTAGAGAACCAGTGAGAGGAAATAATTTCCACACTTTGTTTCCCCTCCCCACACACTCACTGACCCACATACTGGCACCTTAGTGATGCTAATTAAGCAAATACTGCTTTTTGAATCAGCTCAGAAAATCCTCAGCAACCTTCCCTTAAACCAAGGAAAAGCAGGGAAGGTGTCATGACTGAAAAGCATCTTGGATAAACAGCCTTCAAAGATGATTAGGGAGCTGCATATTATATACTACTTCTCTTATTTTTCTGTGATACTTTATTGAAATCCAGGCAGATAACAGTGCCTATCACAAAGGAGTTTGCCTTACTTTCCTGGTTCCCGATTCCTTACCATTTCCCAAGTCTTCCTTTTTTCAGATTGAAATGACAAAAATGCAGGATCTAGTGAAGGTTTATTGATTTTCTAAAAGACTTCAGCCTGAATCATTGGTGCTGTTTCCAAATAAAGGGGGTGTGTGTGTGTGTTGTGTTTATGTTCCAAGAAGACCAGGCAGCATTTGCTTTATAAAATTCCATTGCTTTCCTTTCACCCTCCTCTTTCAAAGTAGTGGTATCAGAGGTTGTTTTCATATCTAGAATAGTTAGGTTTTATTCTTGTTCAAATCCACCCTCATTTGGTCAAATTGTGACATTTTGGAAAGAAAAAAAAAACTCTGTACACACAATATAACCTTCTTGCTATTAGATGCAAACTTTCCAAGCAATCCCACCTTCACTCAGAGATGATGCAGCTCTAAACTACTACCAGCTTGAAAATATTGGCCATGACACTTGAATTCTGAGTATGCAATATCTCATCTGCATTTCCTCTGCTTCCATGCTGTGCTCTGAAACCCTGGAAGAGGAATCTTCCCAATTCAAATACAGAGAGAATATGGACTGGTCATGTGTAGAACAGTTCCCAAAGCACAGGTTGAGGAATGCAGAACCTGAATTGTCCTGCCAAGCTTCAAGTATGTCTTATTAAGCTGAAGGCCTGACTACCAAGAAGGCAAGTAGAACAGGGTATAAAGTCTGGTGCAAGGAAGTGAATGAAGATTAGGGATTAATGAAGACAGGTTGTGGGGCAGAGAGGATAATGAGAAGCTGACTTTGAGGACAAAGACTGACAGAAGAAGTAAGAAGAAAGGATGCACTACGTTGAACAAGTATCTCAAAACAAGAAGTCAGGGGAAAATATCCAGATACTAGGCATACTTTGTGATGAGAACACTTACCCTTGTGCCAGTGTTTCAGTACCAAAGAGACAAGACTGAAATGGATATCAGTTATATCCAACTACAGCACAGCCCTTTACAACTTGAGGTGGAACAAAATGTTCCCATGTCTCATTTAACATCACCTTAGTGTCAGCAGGGATCTTTATCACTGCTCTCAATTTCTTAAAGAAAAAAGTCTGAAAACAGACCTCAGGGTTGCAAGCAGAGCTGGGTCAAACTATGGTTTTTTCTTCCCTGTGGGAGAGGGGAAAGGTATCTTGAGACAGCAGAGCTGAGACCTAAACAAAAGATTTTTATACCTGAATTTGGTCAAGGTAGTACTTAGATAAGAAGTTTTTAATCAACTAATGTGAGGCGATTCCTCAAGTACTATTCATATACTTTGCATCACAAATCCACTATACAAATGAGTCTGTATTTCACTGTGCCTCTTCCCTTGCCTGTAAAATGGGTATGACAGCATCCCCTCACCTCAGAAATATGCTGGGATAATAAATTAATTAATGCTTGTGAACAGACATATATTCAAGACCAATAGAGAGAATCCAGAAGGAAAATGATTATGTATTCATAATGGGTTTGAACAGCGTGCAGTAAACAAGGCATGGGAGTACACAATGAACAACAAGAGAAAAACAAAACTCAGTAGATGCTTATTCAGCTGAATACAGTATAGTAAACCAAGCACAAACCGTGTAAAAAAAATATACCATTCAGTCATGTCATTAAAGGCTATTACATTTCTATGTACAAGGAGTGTGAAGGAAGATTCCACAGCATACTTAGTATTTTCAGCTACTTTAAGATGCATTTTATAATAACAGATTTCTTTATAATATCTGAGAGTATGAAAATAATGTAGCAGATATTCCAAAGTATTTGACAAAATTAAGAATTTATGTCATTTTGCCCATGAGTCCTGCTATAAAAAGAGCAAAATTTGAGATCTTGCCAGCTACTCTATGCTGTAAAGTATTATTATGCCAATGGGGAAGACACAACTTGGCAACACCTGTCACTAGCCAGATGTTAAATGAACTGCAGTTAACTTATGTCCGTACTATACTCATAAAAAACTTGGATCTTTGGTACCTCTGACATGTTTCTCTTCTACAATGATGATTTCAATATGATGGCAGATGGGAAGTCACAATTTAAATGAAGCATCACTTAATTCTGTGAACAGTCCTGAAAAAAAAAGCAAACAAAATGTGCATAGCGTAATGCTAGTGTCTTCTTCTCTACTTCACTAATTGCTCTAAATAATTAGATATACTAAACAGAGGGCATACCATGTATTTTTTCCAGATGGGTATTACATAACTAACCCCAGGGTTTACAGATCATTTTCAGCTGTTCATGGTTATCAATAATACAGCCTCAGAGTCTGAACCCTGTCTCTGTGACACCAATATGAACCAAAAGTAAATTGACCCAAGTTAGTGGAACTATACCAGCATGATGGTCTACCCAGTGTTTATGAAAGTCAGTCAAAGCAGATGAGAGATTCCAGTGGGCACTAGGGTATTGCCTTGAGATTGACTCCAGTGTGTGATGGAGACATTTTTATTTCCTTAAAATTCTCAGAACTGGGGTAATGAGAATTGCCTGAAATTTATCTCTAAATAATTTCTGATCATGAGATAAAGAATGCATTATTGCAGGTTGCTCCAAATTCAAGTCCATCTCCTTTAAAATTTAACACATATCTCTTTAGAGAGAAATCCTATCCTGAACGACGGAAAGAGAATAGTATTGTGTGCTCTGAATGTCCATTTCCCTTCAGTACTTTGCAAATGAAGGATGACAAGATCCTTCCCTTTAGACCTTTGTCCCATAAAAACCTGGCCTTCCTCAGGAAAAATTACTATTTCAATACCTGGTCTTCCCAAGTGCTGAACAGAGGATCAGAACTTTTATGGATGTTATTCCTTGAGTCAAAGTAATGGCATATGCAAGAGAATGCAGGAGAGAACAAGGTGGGGCCGTAGGAGAGCTGAGTTATTCTGTTGAACCATATTCCACAAAGTAACGTGATGAATGCAAAAAGTAGCTCCAGTAGCCTAGGTCCGTCTTCAACAAAACTCTTTTCTAGAATTCCACAGATGTGGGCCAAGCCCTCATCAGCATACATACCAAACACATGCACATCTTCAGTTCAAGCTTTCTGAGGAGCACAGAAACTCAAAAATATTTCCTGTAGGGCAAAAAAGAGGAGCTGTGGTTTCTTTCAGCTCTTTTATGTTTGAGCTAGAAGCCAAACACATAAAAGCACATGTTGAAGAGGCAATCAGATTTGTTTGGACACAGTGAGACTGATGTGGAGCAGGAAGGGAGGCCTCCAAGTGGCACTAAGAAGCAGTAGCTGAATTTTAGCTTTTGCTGATGAGACTGTAAAATGCAAGGCAGACTCCTGTAAAGCCTTCACATAAAAATGGAGAAGAGATGGAAAGGGTTCTCTGTGTAAGAAATTAGACAAGCAGCAGGAGAAACAGTAAAGAGTGTAGTTGTAGAAGCCATAAGAGGACAAGGAACAAGGGAGGCTTTATAGGAGATGACAGTGGAGAGCTTTGATTAGTCATTATAGATATAAACAAAAGCAGATTCAGTGAAGATAAAAAGTGTGGGGTTTTTTTCAGACTCACTCTGAAAAAATTAATGGTTTTCCAACAGCTTTTTTCCATTTTTTCCGGCAGTATCAATGGATCCAATGAAAAATACTATCTGTTCTTACTTACCTTGTATTGTCTATGTCTTTGGATTTTCAAGACTGCAACAATCAAGAGCAACCCAAATCAAGACAAAACTAGGAAGTTAAGTGATTAGCATTTGAATGCAGGGTGGAAGACACTGGACTGAACACAGCTTTTTTCATAAAAGGAGAAAGAAAAGCAGAAAAGTTAGAAGAGAAAAGACAAACACTTCTACATGAAGTGGTAAAAGCAGAAGTATGCCTTTTTGTTTACAGAACTAAGAAAAAACAGATCTGAGAGCCAGCCGACAGAAAATGGCTGAGTCCTTTAAGTGTGCAGTCAGTTCTTTTTTCATTCTCTTTTAAGACACAGCTTACATAATTTCCATATTGTTCGAGAGCTCATATTAGCAACATTCAGAGCAAAAGTGTGTGACTTGTCCCTTCTTTTGCTGCAAAATGTGCCTATTGCTGTAAGGGCAAATTAACAGTGGATAGAATTTCGTTGAACAAACCTTTTCATTTCAGCTCTTATTCCTTCATGATGTAAATTTTGGAATGATTTTGAATACGTGATGAACTCCTGTTGGCCTTAACACTATACAACTGGCAGGCTGGAAGGGGGAGAGAGGTTAGATGTTTCCCACTCACACTCCTGCACAGAGCAAGATGAACACCATTCCTGACTGTCTGAAAACTGTTTAAAAGTTTTTAAGAAAGGTAAGATAATGATGGAGCTTTCACAGTGTCTCTGAGCAATCTGTTCCAGCCCTTAACTCTCCTAACCATTAAGAAGTTCTTGCTAATGTCTAATTTAGATCTCCCTTACTGCAGTTTAATCCTGTTATATCTTGTATGCAGTGAATAATTGATTCCCTTCCTCTTTGCTGCTACCTTCTGAACATCTGAAAATTATAGCCCTTGTCTTTCCCATCTAGAGAGTAAACAAACCCACTTCCTTCAGTCTTTCCTTGGAGACCATGATTTTTTTTAACCTGTGATCATTCTTGCTTCTCTCCTCTGGGCTTTTTCCATCTGGATCATACCTCTCAAAATGGGATGTCCAACACTGAACACAGTATTCTAGCAGAGGCCGTACAAACACAAAGTATGGCAGAAGAAGAATTTTGCATGTCTCACAGACAGCATTTCAATGGACATACCCCACATTGCAAATCAAATGAATAAATAAAAGATGCAAAACAATTGCAAGATGCTACTGCCTTAAGTTCAGCTTGTTATTTTGTACAGGGCATGATCCCCTTCTGTTTGACTGCTGCCTCATTCTGTATTTGGGCAGTCTAAATTCCCATCTAAGCATAGTCTTTTGCATTTTTCTTTGCTGAACTGTACCTTACTTTCTTCAGGCCATTTCACTAATTTTCAAGATCATGTTGAATTCTAAAATGCCAGTGACTTCTTCTGGTTGTCATCTGCATCTGGTGTCATCTATGTACTTAAAATATTAGTGAAGAGCCAGGAAAAACAATTCTTAAACATTGATATATCTTTCATTAAGAAAAAATAATTCATTTTAGAAACTGGAACCTTAAAACTTCAAAATTTACTATGTATTATTTCAGCTGTATTGCATTTTTTGCTGTGCAAGTCATTTACATTTTCTGCAGAGCAAGTTCACATCTCCTTCAAAACTCAAAATTTGTCTTAACATTTTAAGAAACCTTTCCTAGGATAAGATTTGTATACATCAGGTTTTCTCCAAGATGAGTGAAAACCAAAGGGAAATTACTAGTTACTAAAAAAAAATGTCATTTATCCGCATGCTTCCTATCTGTTTTACTGATCCTGTCATACGCATGATAGCTCATTTTCTGATAGTTATCAGAAATGATACTAAAATATTCCTAGCCTTCAAGTGCACCACAAGCCAAACTATTTTATCAGCTACCAAAATGGTCAGATTTACTGCCAAGGCTCACTGTATGATTCTCATTAAGAACTGACTCAGCATCTCTAACCACTAAAATTAACTGCATTGTTTTATTCATTAGAGATGAAGAAGAGGTAAGAGAATGAGAATAACCTCTGGTGAATAGTGTAGATCATTAAGCACATCTTAAGGCATAGAATTAATTTTAGAAAATAAAAAAAAATGATACATAAAAAGTATCTTATGGAGCCATTGTGCTATTGACCTTCAGAAGTGACTGTCACATTTCAGAGCAGTGAATTCGGTCTGTTGGGTTCAGAGCTGTATTAGTTTGAAGGGCCGGCTAAGCTGCATTGCTGGTAGAGGCTGAAGAACACATGGACTAGTCCAGTAGTGACATTTCTGGCATTTGCTTATATTGGTCCAACTCTGTCAAGAAAAAAGTACATTCTTTTCAGTGATTGCAGTCACTCGACTAAATCAAATGAAGCTAGCTCAGCACACATCACAGCAAGATGAGTTCCCTGGGAGGCCACATGATTTGTGGGTAGCTCTCAGAGAGAAGTAACCATCCTTTGACATGTTTGCACAAATGAAGACAATGTAGATTTTGTGACAAAGACATCTGAATATGCCTTCTTGAGTACTATTTTTCAACATTCCTTTGGGCAAAAGGCAATCAACATTTCTCTTTTTTTTTTCTACTTAATAATCTGTCTTCTTAATGAAGAGCCAAATTCTTAAATAGATGCAAACAAGGAAAACTGAACCCGGTCAAAGAGCACAAACATGCAAATAGAGGGGCCTACTTAGCAGTAATTTCTGCTGGCATTTTCAGCACTGGAGGTCTTCACCTCTCAATGTTTTGCATCCATACACATCCCATAATGTGTCAGCTTTGACAGGCTTTAGAACTCAGTGCATAACCATGCAGGTACCTACTCCACACCTAGAAACTGACACCTACCTCCTTGGAGAAGCTCTTATTTTCAAAATGTGACTCCTTTGGAAATGCCACTTGACTTCATGCAGAATGCAATGGCAAATAACAATTACTTTTCAGATTATTCTGGAGAAGTAGCTGCCTCTACTTGTCTTCTACCAATTTTAAGCATCCACACAGAGTATAAGTAACCAAGGCAATTTCCTCCTTGGCTGAAAGATATTCAGACCTACCACCTCTAGAAGGGGTGCCAATCACCCAGCTTTCCTTAAAAGGTGGGGGAGAGGGACGAACTTCATCATTCTCATAGAGATATGGTCCTTCCATTTGCCATAAAGGAAATTTGAATTCTGGGGGTAGATGATAGATATGTGACTCTAAGCATAGTGGATGGGGTAGTGACAGAAGAAAGATGACAATTTCATGTCAGATGTGTCCTCATTTCTAGGCAGACTGCTCCCTTGGCAGCAAAAAACTTCAATAGAATGGCAGAGCTGATATATTCTCCACATCATAAGAGCCATCAGTTGCATTAGTCCCCTGACCAACCTCAAATACCCACAGACAGAAAAGGGACCTGACTCCAGCTCTCCCAGACCCAGAGCTGTTCCCATTGGATTTCAAAGACGTAGGCTGCGAAAGCCCAAAAACCACAACAGTAGACTCCTGTGCTCACGTTTCCCCAATGATTAGCTAGAAGCAGCCCCTAGTTTGATATGTCAGAAGTTGCGAGCCTCATAACAAATGTCTCAACTTTCCTTATAATGCCTTGAAGGGTTACTCAGGGTCTCAGGCTCAGAAAACTGAGGACAGCAGCTGAGTCCATAAGACTTGCACCTCTCTGGGGATTCTGATCTGAGTGCTTTGCTGTGTTACTCCCTTAATCTTTTAGTCGTATGAAACATCACCAGTCATCTTCAGACACACTTGCAGCACCAAGTGTGCAGTCACCAGCTATCACACCTTCAGTGGTCTTACCTCTGACCACCTGCAAGGGAGCAGGGAAAGTGGATCTGATCTTAACTGTGTGATTAGAAGAGAAGGTTAAGAGATTAATATCAATAGGCCAGGCATTTCTCCCACCCCTCATGTTGCCTGTTACTGTCCTTGTATACATCACCCATTAAACCGTAACCCCTCAGTGGCTGTGGTCATGTTGGTACAGACCTGGACAGATCATCTGTGCAGGTGCAGAAGCCTCCCCCCAGAGTCTTTAGGGAGCTGCTGTGACCGTGACTCCAAGGTGGGCTGGCATTGTGGGGGTCAGTACAGCCCCATCACAGACCCCATTTCTGCTGAGTCCTGTGGGTTGGTGGGGTGGAGGGGGCTGGTCCCGTCGATGCGAGGGATGCTCCCGTACGGCGGCCGAGCCGGGAGGCCCGCTATGGGCGGCTTGCTCACGGTAGCCGCGGGCTGCGCACGTCAGGGAGCGACCCGTCATGACCGAGAGATCTACCCCACGCCATGCACATCCCCACTCGGCATATATAGGAGACGGAGGTGCAACGCCGGAGCTGTCCGATCCCAAGCACTCCGTGCCGGCCAAGTGGGCTCCGCGGCACCATGGCCCTCGCCC
>VWZY01007957.1:0-14651 GCA_013399075.1 Chloroceryle aenea
AATTTTTTCTTTTTCTTGAATGTTTTGATTTTGATATCCCTTCAAGAATGAGATTTATCTTGAAAGGTAATTGCTTCCAGTTCTAAGCCTTTTCAACTCAACAGAACTTCCACACTTCAGATGGAAACAGCTGTCCATGTCAGTGGCTCATCAGTCTTGCAGAACACTAGATACATATTCCTCAGTATTTTAGTAGGAGGATAAAATAGATGCAGAAATTGCTGATGATAAGCACATTGCCACACCATCTTCGAACAAAGTGGCGTGGCAGTAGAGGATTGAAAACAATGAAAGATCAGTACTTTAGTCTTTGGATTTCCTGAGTTCCTTTGTTTTAATTTCATAACCTCGGTATCTTATTTATGTATTTTCTTACTTGTTTGTAAGAACTTGGATGTTCTTCTCCCTGAAGAAGTTACTCAAAGTTATCCTTGAAAAAGTTTTCTTTCATTTCTCGGTAGTTTTCAATACTGTAAAATCTAATGAAAACAAAGTACATGACTGGAATTTTTCAACGACTCAGAATCACCTTTGGAGAAAGCAACTATTGTTAAACACTGGACTTGTGAAAAGTACAGTTTGCATGAAACCTTGGGTGTTATCACTACTCCTAGACTCTTTAATTATTCTGCAGGATACGCCAAACTCCTCATTCCCAGATTTAAAAAAACCACCAGAATTTAGTTAGCAGTTGATTCCACTCTTCATTATTTCTATTGCTTTGCCTTGCAAATAGCTTAAATCAGATAGAAGTTGTGTTTACCAAGAGTCTGTACAATTGATTGGATCACTAATGAAAGTAAGAAAGTTACCTGTGTGAACTCAGGTGACACTTCAAGGGATTCTTTCATTACCCCCCCTTCCCCCCCGATCAAGTCCTCTTTTTCAGTTCTGACTTAGAAAATTGATCTCCAAGTTCAAGCGTTGTGACTTATTCAAAGGGTGCTCAAAGAGCTGCCACCAAAATGTCACCAAAATATCACCAAAAGCTTTCATAATGCATGCTCAAGTTTAATAAATAAGTGTTCCTACCCAGTAGACAGACACACAGAAATTTGTTATCTTCAGTTTTCCTAAACTCAGAAGGTCACCATCTGAACCCCAAAGGAGAGTAGGAACAGGAAACAGGTACAGCAAAAAGTGTGTAAATGTGTTAGTTTATGCAACCCCGTTATTTATTGTCTCAGTGAAAGTAATGTGCAACTATATTGAGAAACCTTTTAAAGCCGTGTGTATTGACAAATTTGTTCCATATTACACAGTAAACACACAAAGCAGAAGATCTAGAAGAAGGGTATGCTTACATAAGTTTGAGGGCTCTACTACCAGCCTGGAGCAAGGAGATGGTGTAACCCATGAAGAAGTGATGTGAAGATGGCATTTCCTAGAAAAAACATGCTAGAGTGGCAGGAAGGTGAGACAACAGCTCTTGTAGATTAGAAAGTAAAATAACACATTTGTGCCCCTGGCAGTGACAGAAGTGTGTTACTTGATCCGGGGAAATTTTCTTCTACAGACATGGAGTGTCAGCTGTCAGTCTCATATGCCCAGTATCCAAGCTGTGATCCTCAAACCTGAACAAATTTGGGGAGTTCACCGCATTTCTGAGGATCTCAGCAGGGATGGACACTGTTTGCTTAGAGGGGGCCATCACAGGGGTGTACAAGCCTGGCTGCAGGATCCAGTGGGAGAAGTGGGTCTGGAGCTTCTCTCCCTGAGAAGGAGACNAACAAGTGGGTGTAGCTGCCTAGAAGACTTTTTCTGTGAATGCAGCAGGACATCAAAACCCCTGTCAGAGAGACCGTGCAGCCTCTCTCCTGAAGTACCTCCCAGGTTACAGAAGGCTCTACAGAGGCTGGGCCAACAGCCCAGGGGGAGGATACAGTCATTTTGCTCATCAAATCCTTCTCTCACTGGGTCTAGTGTTGCACGGCCAACAGCTCTTAAACAGCTCTCAGATGGCTCACATCTGGTGAGCTCAAGCCTCACAGCTGAAAACAGATGTCTGGGTAGGCAGTGTCCAGGATGGTTATGGACCAGCCCAAGCAGCAGGGAGTGAGTGGTAAATGTGTCGACCTCACCAGTGTTCTGTAAACAGAGGATGCCTCCTGCAGCCTTGTTAAGGTCATCCGTCCGCTCCAGGACACAAGCAGCTCAGGAGCTTGGGCAGCAGCCCCCAAAGGAACAATTCCTCCTGAGATTTAGCATGGCGTGGAGCTCTGTTATGGAGATGCCATTAAAAAGCACTCCTGCTTTTAAACAGAACGTGCATCAGGTATGTAAGTGGAAGAGCTCTTCTGCTTGTTTTCAGTGAGATGCTCTCTAATGCTAAATTTATCCTTTGGAGAGTTGAGAGAGTTGTTTGCCAGGAGTGTCTCAAGGAAAAGAGGTAGTAAGAGCGGTAGTCAGGTAGAAGATAAGGTCACAGAAGTGCTCCAGGAAGAGCAATGTCCTCATGCATTCATAGGTCACCTGAATTAGCATGCTTCCAGTCTCCCTTCCCCTCCCTAACTGAACTTGCGTGCCTTAGACTCTGACTTTGTCTCATTTGTCTCAGGTAATGAAAATGCATAAAATCTGGGTTGAAATTCTGACCTTATCACAGATATTTTTTCCTGTTACAACCTTGGTCTTGTCCTGTATTTTGTCTTTTTCTCTCATGGTTGTAGGCTTTTCAGTTCACATTTGTGCAAGGTTATTGCATAGCTTTGTCATAATTTGCCCCTGATTTTAGCATGGGCTTTAAGCTACACTGTCACAAAAATGATAACCATTTTCTTCTGAAGAATAATTTATTTCTTTCCTGAAATAGTATTTTTTTCCTTTATTTCCTGAGCCACTTAGTATGAAGAATATTTTTTATAGAAAACCCGTCTCTCAAATCACAGTAGTTTTAGTCCACCCACAATAATTTTACCTACTTTTCAAGACAGCAACTGAACAGCAACAACAAAAAGATTGCAGATACATAAGTGTTGCTTAGACCAAACTGGAATACTGAATGCCATAAGACTAAGAAAACCAGTTCATGGTAAGTAGAGGGCATTTGACTTCAAGATTTGGACTCATGACTGTGATCACATCATCTTGGACTGGAAAACGAAAACCATTCTGCATTATTTGAAATTCATACCAATAGTGATTACTTCTATGCTGTACCAGAAAATTAAACTTTTGAGTCAAAGTTCCCCCTGAAGTCATTAGAGCCTGACTATGTGACAATGAAACAAAGAGCTATTGATTTTTTCCTGAATCATCTTCTTCCTACTTAACATGAATTAGGTGGGAGCTTCTCTCAACCAACATTCAAAAGGACCATCTACAAAAGGACTTGTTTGTCCCAAGTTACAGTAGATCACATGCTTGTTTGAGCTAGGGCAGCTATTCCTCCTTGTTTTCATTTTTGTTTTTTAAAACTTTAAAGTGGCGATCAGAAAAGTTTAATTGTAATGGGGTGGAGTCACTTGGGGAAGCTGTGGTACTGTAATAGCCTGTTCCTGACCTAGATTCTGCTGCAGCAGCTTCCTCTCTAAAACTGTGTAGTGTGAAAATATATGGTTTGGAAAATTCTGGTACATCTCTGAATAATGGGGAAATCTACTCAATATCAGATAAAGGTGGAGTACAATTTAGTGGTTAGTGACTGTAGACTGAAAGGCTGCACAGTAAAGTGTTTAACTGAAAATTTCTGTGCTGTTGTCACAGTTTAGGGTCAGAGTGGCCCCTTAGACGTAACAGACACTCTCTGTTAACCCCCCTACCTCCCCAAAGGGCGAAATTTATCTTTCTTGTCTTGGTGACCTCTGGAAGAAAAGGCTTGCTGTACAGAACGCTGTGTACCAGGACTGAAAAATAAGAAAAAAACCCCACATCTTTCTTTGTGTCAAGGTCTTGGATATCTTGAGTATTATGTGTGCTTGCAGAACTAAATATTTCTTGAAGCTGGCCTTGAAACAAGAAGAACAAGAGCTTTGATAAATGAGCTGGACAAGGCTGTCCCACTACACTGCCACTTTTAGAAGCACAACAGTATAGTTTCCTCAAATATCTGAAGAAGAAGTAAGGACATTTCAATGTCAAGCAAGATAATGTCTTCACATGACCTCCGGGCCATCCAGAGTATGATTATCAGAACAGAAATTTATATGTTCACTGGTGAGGATTTGTGCTGCTCCTCTTAATGTACTCATTTTTGTTAATTTTTTTGTTATTTCCATCAAAAACTTGAGATACAGAATAGCTGAAGTAAATACACACTGTTTCTAAAGGCATTTCACAGCACTGTTTTGGGATTTCTTGTTCTCAAATGCGTTGAAATGGAAGTCCTTAGCAGATGTAAGGTACAGTCTCTAAACTTGTCTCAAAACACAACTGTTTTCTGATCTAAATGCTGCAGAGTGACAAATACCAGGTCAGTTATGATCCACAGCTGTTTTTTGTTCTGATGGGGGAGCAGGGAGAAGTGCAAAACAGAATTATTCAGTCATGCACTTATCTTTCCCTTTCCCATGGTATTTAAGTTTCTCAAATTCTCTGAATCAAAAGGGTTATCACTTTTTCAGGCCTTAACTTATCTAGAAAGAGCTACATGAGCCTGTGGTATGAAGAAAGAAGGAATGCAAGCCTGTTGCTCTTTCGGATTTGGATGTGGGCATGGAAAGTACAAGGGAAGAAAACAACCAAATTAGTGGTAATGTTAATAGCTCTCTTTTTCACACTTATCAGCGTTTCCTAATGTAGTGTGCTACTCCATGCTCTGATGGAGAACTGTAAAATAATGCATGGAAGTGATCTGACCTTGGTAATAAATAAATGAGTCCAGGTAAACATGAACAGTACTATGAGTGGTCTCTAACACTACCCTTGGTTTAGGTCCTGTGGTTTCTAGAGGACAGAGAGAATGAAACTGTCAGAGAAATATGCTTCTGAAGATCAGTTTTGTTAAGCTAATGAGCAGTCTTTCTATCTATTTATTTATTTATTTAAAGTTGTAGATTTTGAATTGTGTGCTGCTTTTTCCTAGTGGGAAAACATACCAGGTGACACACACACACAAAAAGAATTCTGATCTTTCAAATCAGGCTGGCTTTTGGAAATGAACACATTTCAGAACCAGAACAAGGAACACCTTCTTATGAACACCTTCTTATGTTGTTAAAAAAATCTGGAAAAATTACAGCTCATGTAATTCAGATGAATTATTTTAATAGTACAAGCATTTACCTATTAAATACAAACCAAGCTTCCTGTAGCAAAAGTAGTGAGAGAGAGGTATGTATAGTTTGGACTCACAGTGCAAAAGCTATACAGAGGCAATAACTCCATAATGCAAGACATGAACTAATCATTCTTTCAGCAGTGATTTTTGATAATTCAGGACTGGAATTTAAAGATATGAAAGGTGATAAAAATATTTCAGGTGAGAAAGATGAATCAACAAGTTTTAAAGAAAACAATAATTGCAAAGAAACAGAACATCCTGTGTTCCTCTGTATCCCACACTGCTAACCTACACACTCACAAACCAGCTAGTTTGAACCAGACCATTTTACATCATGATACATTTGTGCCCTGAAATCCATAAACACATTCTGCAGATAACCAGGGTCACAACAGGCCTCTCTATGTATGTTGTTCTTGGCACAGGCACAGAGCAAATGGTAGGGCTGAGGAGAAATGTCCTCTGTTGGCAATCAAGTAGTGAGACAAAGCAAGAAAATTACATAGATAAGAATAAACCCAGAGCATAAGTAGATGAGGTGAAAAAATATTTATGCTAAAAACAAAAATAAGAAGGAAGCTGAGAGGTGAGAAGAAACCACAGAACAAAGAAAAATCACTTTGAACACTAAACCACAGACAAAGCAAAAGTGTTTGTCTTTCTACCCAAGACTATTCCCTTCAGGGTCAGTGGTAAAATCCTGGTGCAGGTCTACATCTTTGCAGGTATCTCAGAACTATATGAATCTTTTAAGGATCCTTCTGTGAAGCACCAATAGGATATTTGCAAAAGCAAGCTCCAGAGCCGAACTATAAACCTTGGCCTGTAGTGCTGCTTGGTAGGCAGCTGCTTTCAGCAGGGTGGACAGTTGAAATAACCTCACAGAAGAGTGTCCATCCTCACCTGCTCTCCATGTCAGAAACCATTAAGAAGTTTCAGTCCCTAACAGCAAAGGTCTTTTTAAAGAACATCTCATGTTACTAGAAGTGATTTCAGTGTTATTTGTGCTAAAGTTTCTTTCCAGTTACTAACACAGCAACAAGATTATTTTTCCCAGCACCAATACTTTGCTGAGCACAAGCTGCCATCACTGCATTACAGCTTTACTGTGTTAATTTGTGATATATGCTAATAGCTTCAACTCTCTAAAACAAAAAAGTCCTTAAATTAAGGAGACATATTTGAATAAACAGTGTGAGTTAGACTTTATTTCCTAAACTACTGGAACTTCCTGTAAAACATGAAGATAAAATGATGACGTCTGCTGAATAACAGGAATTCTGTGAAAATGAAAATTTTTCTTTTCATGGAAAATGCCAACAGGATATTATGGACTAAGGTAGTTCTGATGAGTGATTTCTACTTCAAGAAATCAATCTAAATGCAGAAAAGCACATTGAAATCTACACACCCCATATTTCACTGAGCTCTACAGAACAACATCTCACATATTCAGTTTCACATTTTTGAACATGCCTCATATGTTAGATTTTAGGTGCACAGCAAGAACCTGTAAAGGGGAGACCGAATGGAAGTCATAAAGATGCTTGAACACGGGGAACTTGGAAACACCAGAAGTTAACATGGATGATGAGCTGCATGCATTTTCCATGTTTTTTTCTTCTTACGTGGCTGAGCTTCCTTCCACTGTGCGCTCCATACAGGAACAGGTTGTGTTTGTCTGTTGAGGTTGGTAAGGACTGGAAATACTGTTTTCTTCACAAGCAAGTGTTTCTACATAGGAGAACACCATAGGGATCTTCCATTACTTCACGGGTCCACTTCAGCACTGCAGAAGTTCTAGGCCAAAGAGCTATAGGGCATCTTCTACCTGCCTAATTCTTACTGTGTCAAGCTACGTAGTTTATTCCCACCACAGTGCTTGTGATTTCACAGAAGAAAACAATGCAGTTAGCATAACAGTCATATCTTCGTGAGTGGTGAATGCTGCAAACTAATAATCAGTTTACACACATGCTGGGTGCAGCTGCAGAGCAACTTGTATTTGGAGCATCATCTCTGTATGCACGGCACCTGTCAGATTCCTGGAGGCTCCCATAAACCAAAGAAACCCACAGAAAGTAGATGTAGCTTAGGCTCATCAAGGTTCCCTAATTCTATTATATACCACTATTAATTCTAATTCCAACTATATACCACTATTAGGGTAGTGGTCATTGTCTCAAAGTCCAGATGGAAACCAGTGACAAATGGTATCCCTCAGGGGTCTGTCATGTTTAACATTTTTAACAATGACATAGACAGTGGGACTGAGTGCTCCATCAGCAAGTTAAGTGATGACACCAAGCTGAGTGGTGATGTCAAAAAGCTGGAGAGGTGGGCCCAGGTGAACCTCATGAGGTTCAACAAGAGCAAGTGCAGGGTTCTGCACCTGGGCTGGAACAATCCCCACTATCAATACAGGCTGGGGGGTGAGGGGATAGAAAGCAGCCCTGCAGATAAGGACTTTGGGGTACTGGTAGACAAGAAGGTGGACAGGATCAGCCAGTGTGTGCTTGCAGCCCAGAAGGCCAGTCACATCCTGGGATGTATCNAGATGTAAAAATGTTACCGAAGCTCAATCTGAGATGAATCAATCATTGTTACATAAAGCAGTTTAGAAACATAGAAAGTTTTCACATCGAGGAAACACCCTGTTTAAAGGAAAAAGAAGGAAAAAAAGCAGGCACCACAGAGCCCGTTGGTGGCAGAGACAGTTCCACTGTCTTGCTGCCTGAAATATGTCAGCACTTCCAGTTTCACCGCATTTAAATCTCCTGCGGCTTCCCAGCAATGCCCCTGTCTGTGTCACTCTCATGAGCATGCCTGTGAGAGCTGCAGACTCTGCTGCTCTTCTCTCTCTCTCTGGGTCACCCCATGTTGAGGAAACCCCGTGTTTAAAGGAAAAAGAAGGAAAAAGAGCAGGCACCACAGAGCCCATTGGTGCTGGAGCTGGTTCTGCTGTCTCTCTGCCTACAATATTGCAGTTTAGTATCAGTTACAGCCTTTCACTCATCAGCCCAGCAGACTTCATGTGTTTTTCCAAACAGATAAGGTCTTCCGTGCAGTTCTTTGGGAACTGAATACTGGTACTTAAAATGCTCTGTCAGAGTGAAAGTATAGTAAGTAATTAATTATGTCTGCTGTTGCATGGATACTCGTGGAAGCAATGCTATAGGCCTGATTACTAGCCCTCCAGTTTAACTTTGTAAGTCACCTGAGCTCAAGGGCTTCTCAGTCTCTTTGTGGCTTCAGGGTCTTATCCCACCAATGGCAACATTTCAGTAAAGAAACTCCATCTAGAGTACAACCTGTATGCTGACTTTTCTAAGTAAAGTTTGATTTGACAGATCATATAAATGCTACTGTTATGTGGAGGACAAAAATAAGTGGAAACAGTCTATTGTCTCATGTGAGCATGACAACACAGATTAAAAGTCCAGTGCATGTGGTTTTCTTTTACCCATAACATTTATGAACATGTCCCTTCATGCTATTGGACTAACATGTCATTCATGAAGCAGTATCATTCAATTCTTCTCTCTTTCATGATTTGGGCTACTTCAGTAAGAGCAATGGATAAAGTTCTCCTTTCACCAGACAGTCACTGAGAAAAAGATGTGCACAGAACTATTTATGTCAGGAGATACCTATTTAAGGAAGAGAGAAAAGAGTGTAAATGTAAGGGGAGAAGTACTGTGAGCTTTAACAAGTTCACCAGTTACACATTATGTACACCAACGTTGGCATTAACAGATTTGAGAGATTTCCAAACCTTGAAATGTGCAAGGTCTATCCATATATGAATAGGTTTATTGTAAATCAGTTTGGTGCCCAAGGCTTTATACTGTTGGTTTAATGCTCAGCAACGTTTATTGTTAGATATGAGGGTTGCTGATGTCTAGTTTGACTGATACCTTTCATCCTTGATAGAGAACAGCATCAATGACTACAATAAAAAGAACGAAAATCCAGCAGCAACAGAAGCAACTAGAAATGGACAAGTAATTACAAAGATCAAATGCTACAGTGACACCAAGTGGTGTCATCTTCATGCTTCAATTTCAAAGTTAGATACCTCTTCTCCCTTCCATTTTGCCTTTTCTTCCCCTCCTGTGGAAGTCAGTGTCAATATCACTGCTAGAATGTTTTTCCATATCAACAGATTGCTTTTTCCACAGAATGCATTAATAAAACTCTCTCTTTTCCCTCCCATCCCAAAGTTCAAACTAATTCTAAGGAAGGAAACAAATCTTTATCATTTTATATTCTCAATGGATCCCTTTGCTCCTGCTTGTGTTGTGCATCACACAAAGGCAGCACATTTCACTAAGAGTAAGTTTCTCTTTGAATTATACTGCTGAGGACATTTTTTCTTATTTGAGAAATCTCTACTTCTATTTCTTCCTCAAACAATTAAACTTTCCCAACCCAAGTGTTGCACTTAGCCTCACCAAGTCCCATAGAAAGCTTGGCATTCAAGAAGCAGTAATCTTCTGGTTTGAAAATTAGTATTATTTATGTGCAAGCTCTGGAGTAGATCTGACTAAGTTTCACTGTACTTTGAGAACCTTTGATTAGAGAGAGCATTAAAAGTATCATCAGAGATTAACATAGGAAGCATTAGCATTCAGTCCTCCAGGGCACACTCTGTTTACATTTATATTCATGTCTGTAGACATGACTTAGGAAAAGGTGGGCACACCCTATTACTTCTGAAATATTTCTGCCTCTATTGTTAGCAATTTCATGATAGCACAACTTGGAAGCACTGATCCCGACATGAAACAAAGCAGCAACAAAATCCTTACAGTTGCCATAGAGTGATATCAGCATACTGAAAGCAGGCACCGTGCAATGAGTGGTAGCAGAGTGATAGCCCTAAACAGTTGAAAGAAACATTGCAGAAGATATAGAGGTAAGACTGACTTTGCACATCCTATATTATCATATTCCAGTCCTTGCAGGTGTAATGGCTAAAGTGATGGGGTTAAACTGGAGAAGGCCATAACCATCCTCTGAAATGGGTACAGAAAACAGATATGATGTGCACAACTTCTGAAGATCCAAGTACTAAGATATTGCCGTTTCAAGTCATAATGCTAAAGTGAGGAGCAAAAAAGAAAAACACAGAATGAGAGACTGATTACTTGCATAATAGGACCTCTTTTTAGCCATTTGCAATCATGTGTGCTTGTCTGGAGGGCTGAACTCACAGCCAGTCTAAGTTCATCTATTGAGACACAGGGAATTTAACAGATAAAAGATTTGTCCAAGAAGCACATCCTTCACAAGGTGGAGATGGAATCTGGAGGAAGGTAATTTGTCATTATGCTAGCAAAAGGAAACTTGTCTGGGTGATTTAATGATAAATCTGTGAATGGAGAGCTTAGAGCAACCTTTTTTTTGCAAGTAGGTGATGTTCAGTCAGGTTTTGGTACAGCAGCTTACACATATGACAAAGTAAAAGATTTGAATGATCCCGAACAGCTCTCAGAAGCAAGGTCCAGTAAATACACCCAGTTGAATGGAAGAAAGACTTAAGTCTATCAGTCAGTACAGCATAAGTAAGGCTGTTTCTGCAAAGATTTAATCTATGCAGTCAGATGCAGAAGAAGTAAATGGCGAAAGAACATCCTGAACATTTTAGGACATCCTTAAAGATCTAGTGGGGGGGAGTTTATGTACATGCCAAGCTACCCTACAGAAAAGCATTATGCAAAGATTGGAGGAAATTACCTCTGCTGATAGAAGTTTCTGTCAAACTTAGAACATGTGCTGTACAGCCAGTTTGGTAATGTGACAAATGCAAAAGAGTAAGATATTTTTTATCACATATGCATTATTTTAGCCCAAGCAGGGTGCCTGGAAGAGACAGTAAAAGGAGACATACAGGACATCTGTGCAAACAGAACTTATGCTCAAACCACATTCAGTAGATGAAAGATATTGAAAAAGTGCTTGTTAGTCTTGCCATTGTAATGTGAAGTAAAAGGTCAGACCTTCTGCATGTCAGAAGACAGTGTTTCAACTGAGGAAAAAAAGTCTGGTGTGGTGTCTTCACATTTATAAACTAGAACTGGATCTATAATGCAGACACTCATACAGGCTCTCTGTTATGAGAATTCATACTACAGAGAAGGATCTGTTGTTCAGAAATGTTAAGCAGTGATTGCTGAATAGCATGCAAGCACTGCAAGTAGCAAAACATCTGTGTGTTTAAGCTATTTTTGGCAGAAACCAGAAGAAAGCATATTGGACTGGTGTTCCAGAATATTTTAAATGTTACCTCTGGCTTCTCTTTACAATTGGAATCATATTAAATATTCAAATTCATGCGAAATTTGCATACTATCCTGCACCATAGCTTAAAAACCTATCCAACTGGTTAGAGACAGTTTTTTACTGCAGCTATGTAGTTTCACTGTAAAACAGCCTGTAGAAATTGATTACCATGAAAATACTATCTTTTTGATGCAGAACAATTTATGCTGTTTTATTTTATGCTATTGTCTGTAGAGAAAAAAATCTATATGGAATCTGTGATGCTTATATTTAGTGTTTGTAAGATGCAGTCCTTATTTAGTTTTCACAAATTGTGGGTTTTTTTATTTAGAGGTTTGGGGTTTTTTTTTTAGTTATTTTAGTTATTTTATTAATTTTATTTTTTTAGTTATTTTATTTTTAGTTGTTTTGTTTTGTGGTTTTTTTTTTACACAGGATGTTCCTTCATGTAAGCTAGCAAGATGCTTTGCACATACAAGACCATTATTAACAACAGATCATGCATGTGCGGGAGTGGCCATGAAGGGCTGTTGGCCATCTGGATGGCTATGAACAAGCAGCACAGGACTTCAGGGAATCTCATTTGTTAGAGCTGAAGATATCATTTCAAGGATCCTTGCAGCAGATATGTGACCAACCCTTGTTTGAAATATTTGCTTGCCCATATGAGCATTACTTTATACCAAGATATAAAATTAATTAGATCTGTTTTTCTTTTAAATAAATATTCTGTGCAGCAGTAGCCTGCCTGTGCAGACTGGCAGTTACCCAGATGTTGGTCTGAACTGAGCCCAGAAAGCTTCTCTGTAACTGGAAAAATCACAACATTTAGTTTTTTTGCTTTCATTGTAGCTGATCTTGGAAGTCTGTCAGAAAAGCATAGGCTTTGTACAGTAATATTAGTCATTATGTAAATACAAGCAATGACAACACCAGTGAAGTTTGTGTTGCCTTAGAAATGCTATTCCCTGTACTGGGGCATTTCCAAATGAATAAATTACACATCTGTATGTATTTAGTAACTGAGAGAGCATTTATACAGCAATGATACCCTCAAAGGTAGCTGATGTTGTCATATTTTGATACAGGCCAGCTAGAAAGACCACAAAGATGAGGAAGCATCCATCAAATACAATGATCATTCAGTTCATGATGATCCACTGGTTGAGGTTTTTCCATACATTGCCTCCTCCTGTTCCAAAAGGATGGCACATTCTCTGTGGAAGTTTTCAGTTTCCAATTTTTCCCTCTTATCTCTCACTGCAGTCATATGATACCTAGGACTTTTCTGTATTTCACTTAGAAATAAATAAAAATATTAATTTGAACATAGCAACTATCCTTACCTTGCTGCACATTTTCACATATTCAGGTGGTACATTAAAACTGTGGATTACAATAAAGCCTTTCAAAGGAAAAGAAAAAGATGACCATGAGGTGTCAGAGATTTTGCTTTTCTATATATAAGGGTAAAAATACTGCAAGTGAAAAAAAATGCTTTATTCTTAAACTCATATGAAGCTCATAACATCCATTCGAGTTGTTTTTTGAAACCTCGGATTTCTTTCCCACTGAAAGTTTCTGCTTAAGCCTAACTTTTAGAAAAATTCTGGGAGCAATTACCATTGTTCCTAGAAAAGGATCCCAGGGGCAAAGAACTATAAACAGGTTTCACTAAGCTAAGTGCAGCTTTCTCTTGAGGTAAGAAACCACAGCACGGGTGGTTTCTTACTAAGTAAAAGAGAGACTCAGTGTACTTCACCCTGCCAACACACATTTCATCTGGCATCTTTTCAGCAGCTGTACACATCATATTATGTGAATATTTGGTATGGTTTGTGCTTTTAGCATGCTCCTGCAGATGTTTGACTGGACCTAAATCCTCTAAGGTATTAGTATGATAATTGTGATGGAATGAGTTGAAAGAGTCAATGGTAAACAGAATCATGTCACTTTATAACAAAAGAGACTTAAGGTTTTGGGCTGCAGCAACCTGGCTTGTCTTTTCTGGCAAACCTATGAGCAAGTTTGTAAGTGCTCGAGATTACGATACATAGTTCAAGAGGTATGATATTCTGAAACCCGAGCTGATTGTAATAAATTAATTATATTTATCCTCTCTTTACTAGACTATTCACAGGTAAAAGGTTCCAAGGAGAGAACCTATGGGATAGCAGAAGTAAGGAGGAGGTTTCTTAAGGATCCAAGATGATTATTTCCAGGGCCTGCCCTGAAGTGACAGGCAAATTAGGAAGTCAGTGCTTTAAGGCTCTGTGTCACTTTACCTGCTTGAAAGAACTGATAAGGCCCTTAGATGTACTGTAATTTTTTTCATATCTTCAGACCCTGAGTGGCTGCTTCTGTCATCTTATGATACTGTTTCCAGAAGCAGGGTTTTTTAAAAGTAGCTAAAACCCTAGAGGTATGCAACAGGAAAAAAGAGGTGAGTAGAGAGAAACAGAAGACAGGGCTAAACTGCCTCTAATATGGCAATGACTTTGCCTGGCCCAGTGTCCAAAATGGTATCTTGAAGTCACACATTGTAGTTGTCAAGGACTACCAATTTTTTATAAATTAGCTAAAAAATAAAATACATTCTAAGGAAATCTTTCCTTGCTCTTTAGGGAACCCTCTATGCTTCCTCTCCCTGTGGGGTTTCTTTGAAGATCTCAGAGATGCAGTGGGTGAAAGATCACCTTCCTGTGCTCAGTCAACCTAGTGCCTATGTCTGTTTTGTTGTATGGATCCTACTCTCTTGCCAAGCCTGCGCATCTGTTGAACTCTACTACTTTCTGTAAACTATTCAGATAATACAGAAGAATTACACAGGAAAAGCATTAGAGATAAAATAGGGTGAGGACATGAGAAACAGTTTAGTATTCATTCTTATTTGTTTTTATTAACTAAGTTATATTGTTTTACTGCCTTTATATCTTTAATTAAAGCATTCTCTAGTAGGTCCTGGTGGAAAGGAACCTGTAGCAAAAGCAGTCTCTTATGATGTGAGAGCAAAGATAACTTAAGAGAATGGAGCCTGGAGGAGCTTCATGGACCCAGTCCTACTGCAGCAGGAAGCTGGCCTGAGCTGGCCCCATGCTGTTAATTTGAATGAACATATACATCTGAAAGCCAGGCAAGAGAAATT
>VWZY01007957.1:23206-45204 GCA_013399075.1 Chloroceryle aenea
ACAACATCATGAGCGCTTTGACTGATGAGGGATGTAGCTGAAGTCCCATCTTCCACATCAGAACTGCGGTGTGCTTTCACTGCAGAGATGATGACGGATAAAATACCTAACAAATTATGTACTTTTTTGGAGACGGATGATCTGATATGCATACAAACTAAGGAAGGAAAAATTTCCTGCCTTAAAGAAGGAAAAAATTGCTTCCCCTCAAAATACAATAGTGAGTTTCTTCTTCCTCAAAGGAGAATCTTAAATCTTTACAATTATATATAGATATCCTCTTGAGTTTCAATACTGGCACTTATTATGCCCTGCCACAAATACCTATTCACAGTCTGTGTTATATACAGCAGTTACACCAAACCCATATGCCAGTTAAACGTGTTTTATTGTTTCTTTTCTTCCTGTCAGCTTCCAGACCTCTAGCGTGGTCTGGCAAGGAGTCCTCTTCCCTTTCAGGCATTAACCACCATTCTTACATGTGAAAGAAAGAAAGAAGCAGCTGAAGACTAATTGAGGATTTCAGCCAACAAAAATCAAGAATACAGAGAAACCTGTTCAATTGCTCTGTCTGCTCCGTGTGTTACTATGCTATAGTTACTGGCTAGTTTGTGTCAGAGGCTGCAGGTGGTGTGAGGAGTTTATATTTGAGAACAGGCAAGCTAACATGCATTGGATCATTAAAGGTAGGGCAGTGAGTTCTTCATGTCTTTTTTGCCACAATCTTTGCTGAACTGTTTCTTGTAGAAATGTTATGTGCAGCATTTTGCGTAAAGATTGGTGTTTTGTTTTATTTCAGTCCTAGTCCAAGAGTGGCTCACTGCACCCCACACAGTCCCTCTAAGGTTTCAGTGTATGTCTCTTCAATAGTAATAACCAGTGCTGAACTGTGCAAATGGACAACTTCAAAACCAATGAAGAGCTTGAAAGGGGTTCTTTGAATATGTGTTAAGGCCAGGAAGTTACTTTACCCATGTGATAAGAGGTTAAACCTTTATTTCAAAGTCATCTACATTTAACACCCTGCCTAGGAAGATAGTGTAATGTCTAATAAGATGCTAAGCTGGACAAGTCACCTGTAGTTTTTCAGATATTGTGATGTGTGTGATATGTGTGATAATACAGAGATAGTATTGTAGAGTCTTGCATTTGGGGAAGAATAACAAGATGTTCCAGTATAGGTTGGGGGCTGACCTGCTGGAGAGCAGTGTAGGTGAAAGAGACCTGGGGGTCCTGGTTGACAAGAAGATGACCATGAGCCAGCAATGTGCCCTTGTGGCCAAGAAGGCCAATGGCATCCTGGGGTGCATTAGGAAGGGTNTTAGTTTAAAAACAGCACTCTGAAAGTCTCCAAAATTCTTTCAAGTCAATGAGACATTTTCCACTGACCACAAGATAAAGTTCTTGATCAGATCTCAATTTTCACTGAGTTATTTTAGATTTTGACATTACAAAAAGATATATTTTGAAACAGATAAACATACATATATATATTTTTTGTGTGTGTGTATTAATTTTAAATACCTAAAGAAATTTCAATGGATGTGAATATAAGGAAAAAAATACAGACAATCAATTAATTTCATTCAGACTTCTCTTCAACTAACTTAATACAATAACAGAGGAATTATTTTGATTGAAAGTTTATGTCAAATGCCATTCAACTGAATAAAGGGGTGGTGATTTAAGGTACATATGCTCATAGGTCTTGTTTGTTGCCATAATCTGTTGAGGAAAGCATGTGACTACACTACTTTGTTGAAGTCATGTGCCTTCATAGTTTTGGAAATATGACCTGAAAGAGTTCAAGCTTGGTCTTGAAAAATACAATTTAATCCAATTATGAAGAACATGAACAAAAAAAGTTGTATTTGGAAATAGTTATTAAAAGTAGTATATTTTTTATTTTATGAAAGCAACTATTGTGCAGCTTCAGCTTGTCTGTGCCATAAATAACTCTTAAGAAATCCTGTCCAATTCTTTTAAGATTTTCTAATTTATATATTCATAGATTTAAAGACAGAGAGGCCATTACCTCATCTGGCCAGTCCAGGGAATTCTATGCAGTTACTATTACACTGAGTCCAACAGAACACACTGTAGGTTTAAGCCTACCTCTAAAACAGTGCCCTGATTTGCCTGGACAAGGAGAGAATATGGAGAACATGCCCCTTTCCTGATTAGTGCATGCAGTGATTAATCAGCTGCAGTGTTTAATCTTCATCCACCCACATCCCGCCCCACCTGCCTCTCTCTCTCCAAGGGATTTGTTGATGCATCTATACATTGAAGTTCTATGTGACTGACCCTTCATCTAAAATCATGGTCAGTTGCAAACATTGCCTTTTCAAAGCTATGAAGGATTCAGAGTGATGGAAAAGAGATACAATTTGCTTGTTATTAGTATTATCATTTACTGTATGGATGGGGCAAAGACTGCTTCTTAAGACATTCGTGTAAATCAAAATTTTACATTTAAAAATGAGTAACACTAAGAAACTGAAATAATACACTCGTTAGAAGTTGCTGTTGCTCAGAATAAAAAAAAAAAATAATAAAAAGAAAAAGAGAAAAATTATGGTATCAATTATTTCACCTTTCTTTCAGGAAGGAGGAGGAAGCTTCTCAGGAATCCTAAGGTATCCAGGAGGGTCATGCAAAAGCAGAGCCGTACTTCTTTCAAAATCAAGTTCCTTCATTAAATCACTACTCCTTGTTGCATCTAATTAATTTCCAGAAATGGACCGCAATGAGTACATGATCAGTAGATGTACACTCGAGGAAATTTACAGAGCACCACGACCAGACCCAGTTCTTTTGGTGCAGGGATTTGTGATCCCACTAGAGAGAGCTCACGCACCACGTTTTTCTCACAGCAAAAAACTGCTGCAATACGGACCTGTCTTTTCATTTTTCACACCAGCCCTCAGGTTTACAGCAGACGTGTGAGGCCTGAAGCATGTGCATATCATATTTTAAAAGACAGAATACAACAGGAAACAGTTGGGAGGTTTCTGCCTATACCCTTCTTCTTGTAATCAGGTTTACCACATTGTTTCTGAGGATTAAGATTGATAACAAAACCAGAACAAAACCAAAGCTGTTGTGTAGTTTGTTTTTCCAGCTCATCTCTATTCCTTGCATACACAGCTCATATTGGGAACCAATCTTTCTTCACCTTAGTTTCTTATCTGTAAAACTGGGATAATTATACCTTTTGCACCTTCCTTCACTACCCAGTTGTCACAGCTTTCAAAGCAGGGGCCAGATATGCCCTCAGTTTCAGTTGCAGCGCCCTGTTTTTACTGTATCCTGAATAAAACATTATCTGAAGCATATCCCAGCATAAAAAGGAAAAGCTAGCAATTGCTTGGGGAAGATGTTTGTTCTTTTTAGCAAAGTTGGGCATAAGGGAAGAGTAGGATTATTTTCCAATCTTGGAAAGTTGGCTTGCATTGAAGCACAATTTCCATCTCGGAACTGATTTCTAACACAAGCACTTTTATAGCAGAGTTCTCTTCACTAAACAGCTGTAAGCGCTGCTTTGAATCACCAGAGGCTGCTCTTACCAAATTAAAAAAAAAAAAAAGAAAAACCCCACCACACACTAACTANCCAAACACTCATATCTATCATAGGACAAGTAGGTCTTCCTCCTTCCCACATATAGTCACAGTTTCTCAACCCAGTCCTCCAGCCAGGCTAATGTGGAAAGAAGAAAAAGAAGACTGGGAAAAGCAGAGTGGTGAATCTCTTAACAAGTATGAAGGCAAAGATTTCCCCTTCAGAATGAGGCCCTGTGGTAAATCAAATTGCCCTTACCTTTTGTTTCTCTGCCTTCCTCACTCCAGTCCTGGTCATTCATTATACTTTTGGCACATGGAGATGCACAGTGACAACAGTCTCAGGCCCAGGGCAGTGGACCTGTCAGAGCAGTGCTAAAGCAGTCATTTCCCCAGATCAAGAAGTATCTGTGTTTCCCAAGATACAAGTTTGAGAGCATTGCAACCAGGCTCTTTGGTCCACTTACTTGTAAGACCGCTGCTGAAGCCTGCAGCACAGCTCATGGCAGCTCCTGGGGTCTGCTGTCCTTGAAGGTTGTTGTTGACTGGTGGCTTTTCAGATCACAGTCTGCCTAGTAAAAGTTCTTGTCCATGGTGTCAAAGCCTGGGAAAGTGGCAGACAGCTGTCATCTAGAAATGGCAATGCACATTGCCTTCACTCCTTGTGCCAGCAATGGGGTGCTGAGGAGATTTTTCAGCCTTGCAGGAGCAACTAGGACCCACTTCTCTGATATGGTTTTGGTGCCCTATCTATACGCAGTGCAATTCTAATAAAGTATTTACAGCCAGGGCTGCACCAGTCAAATGCCAGTCTCTTGTCTGTACTCTGCACAGACAGATAAAAATGAAACCTCTTTGATTTCTGATACTCAGCAAACATCAGTCTTGTTGGCAACCAGCATGGTTGGCTTTCTTGACGGATACAGCTTTGCTTCTCTCTGTTCCTATTCATCATATAGGATTAGGTGAGGAGGAAGAAGTGTCCTTACATACCTGGAGGGTTTTTAAGCACCAGTCCCCACTGTCTCATTGTCTCACTGTGTCAGCCATTTTTATTTGTAGTCCACCCACTCTTACTTGACTACTTGTACTCAATTGCCAGATTTAGCAACCTCCTCACTAACAGAAGCTAGGTTAGGTCACCAGAAGAAACCTGAGAAATTGTGATTAGAAATCAAATAGGAGACAAAATGGTGATCTCAGAGAGGAGAAAGGGAAAAGAGCCAGTGTAATACACCTAGAGAAGTTGTTAATTTGTCAAAGTGGAATATAAGTATGCAAAGTCCTCTTGAGTTCTTGCTGTGGGAAATATGGAGCCTCCTGGTTCTCCTTTAAACACCTACTTGTGGCTTCCTAGTGTCAAATCCTGAGACACAATCATAACTCTACTGGATAGTAAAGCCTCACTTAAACTGCATGTCATAAATTGCAACTAGCTCCTGATAATTGCTGTAGCTCCTCCATCCTGTTTACCTTTACCAAGTATTTTTTACAATGTATTTTTCATTCCAAAGACACAAAATCCTGCATTAGATAAGGATGACAGCTCATCCTAACACAATTATGCAGATGCATGCTTGTTTAGACTTAACAGATGTTACTTTGTATAACATTTGCTCTTTAAAAAGTTGAGCACTCTTTAAAGTAGATATACAAGCAGATTACATTCAGACATGTCCACTTGTACTACTTTTGCTTCCTTTCTCATCACCAGACTGTTTTTCTGGTATTCTCAAGATCTTCAAGAGCAGAAGGGGAAGGAGGATGTGGAACTTCTTTGTAAAGCCTTATCAGTTTTGTATACTCCATAAAAAATAGCTTCTTTTCACATAAAAATTTGGTGCCCTGCATCTAAAAGAGAAAGCACCTACTCAGAAGAAAAATAAAACAGAGAAAAATTCCCCAAATTTTACAGACAGAAGCAAAGCACACAGTAGAAAGAAGAGAAAATAACTAGAAAAGGCTGACAGACAGGACTGAACATTTTGCATATATAATGTTTTATTATATTTCAGAGGCATTTCTGTTAAAAATAAAAGAAAGAGGTATTTCACAAAGTGGGAAAACAGTAAAGATTTGCAGCAGTGATGGAACACAAAAGTCTGGCTCACATAACCATGCTTAAGTGAGCATGTTCCCATTGTATCGCAGGGTACAGCTTCCAGTGCATTGTTGAAAATTGTACAGCCAGAAGGAAGAAAGTATTAGTGGAAGGAAAAGACTGTTTTAAAAATCAGAATTATCTGTGGGATAAGAAATGGAATTCTGCTTCAGAGTAATCCACATGTCTAAAAACCCCATATATTCCTAAATGTTATATCTGGGGAAGCTGTACTAAGTAGCAGGGCAGCTGAAGAGAATAATAATCTGGGGAGCTCACAGAGGGGACAAGACTCACACCACCTGAGCAACTTTGCCTTTATCTGGGCTTTATTGCTCTGCAAGACTAGTGACATTAGCCTGGAGCTTGATTATCTAATCAGCAACTAAGTTATACTTCGGAAGGGGAGAAAAATTTTTATGCCCTTGCAGGTATCTCCTCATGAAAACAAGAAGAGGATTTAAAAATAGTTACTGATGTTTCAGCTATTAAACACCTGATACTATTTCAAGTTGTTGTTGAGCTTACTTTACTTTTAAGAAACTATTTTAATAATATTTTGATAGCTTCCCTGGGGTTTCTTCTTTATATGTATTCCCCTAAGTGGAGAAAATTATGTTCTTGAATATCTGAAAAGTTAGTTCAATCTTTCCCAAGACAGGGAAACTACATGCTCAAGGTGATCATTTCATAAGTGACCCTTTGAATCTAAACTGAGAACTTATGGTTCTTGATTAAGCTCTGGAAAAGGGGTTGCATGCAGAAGGAGAGTGCATGTCCTTGGTAAGAAAAGGAGCTGATTACTGAGATTTGCCTTAGAGGAAGACTTTCTAATCATTAAAAAGTGAAGAAGCTTGTACCCTTCACTCCTCTTGGTTTATCTTAGGCAGCCTTGTATGGAGATAAGGCTGTTTGCCATGACACACAAACAATGTCTGAGTTAATGTTCTGGCCCTGAGTTGTACTACAGACCTTTCCAACAGCACTGCAGCAGGATCAGAATGGATGTCATGGGTATTAGCGCAGGAGGAACTTATCAAAAGCAGACATCAGATGTAGTCTATTGATCAACAAACCTATGATCCCAATGTCTTAAGAAACTCTTTTCTCTCACTTTTCTCTCGAAACTACCACCACTGATTAAGTGCTTGGACTCTCCTTTCAGTGTGTGGCTGACATTTAGGTCAGTCATGTGGTGAAGAGAACATACTGATGCTCTCTCTACATGCAGGAATGAAAAAAAATTGCTTATGACGTTTGCTTTATGGAGGCAATATGTGCTCTGAGTTTGGAGAGGAATAAAACCAGATTTTATGACTGATAGTCTTTATTATGCTTTATTTTGTTTTGCTTAATATGAATCATGGAAGTCTTAGATAAATTGAAACAATTTTCTGTATTTCAAAAGAAGCAACTCTGGCAAGTGCAAGTTTCCTCACCACTGATCAGACCAGATGACTTCCTTCAGGGATGCAAAGCCAGTCCAGCCTTTTTCAGTCTTGAGAACAATGGAACTGTCATAATGTTTTTCAAGTGGCAATTCCAACAGCAGCTGACCTCACATAATTAAGTTATTTTCACATTACTGTGTAAATCATAATGGTTGTAAACTTTCAGTAAATAGTAGGAATCATGTGTATCAGAGCCAAAGAGTGGAACATGTCTAACGTTCACCACAGCCTGGTTCTTGGGTGCATATCTATCTTTTAACTTACCTAGACTTAAGTGGAAATTAAATACAAAATTTACGTACAGAACTGACACCCGAAAGGTATGGCAAACCTCCAGATTGTGGGTTGAATGTTTGACTGCCCTGAAGCTATTGTAGTGGCCAAGCTATGTGGGAAGAGGGGTCATCTTTGCAGATCTTATGAAGTTGGGGAAGTTCATAAAGTCTTCCTCTGACTTTTACACATTTGTAAAGAAGTGGTTAGAAGGAAGCTTAATGAGGGACTCAGAAAATGTGCAATGGCATATGCAGACTGATGAGATTTTGATCTTAAAACCATCACAAATTTACTGTCCAGCATAAAGCTCAGATACAGATTTTGATCTCTTTAGATATTCCTTGAAACCCTTACTTGGCTGTGCAAGCCCTCATATTACTAGCAGTTATTTTTATAGAGTCAGTTTGTAGAATTTTTATTTTATGAATAGTCAGATCCAAAGAATTTAAAATCTTCCTGTGATTCTGTGTAATCTCACTGCATTCAAAATACAACTAATAAATCAACACTTTTTGCTCAGAATAGACAATGTAAACTACTAAATATAAATGCTAGATTATGTTACTAGGAAGACAGGTAGAATATCTATTGTACAGTTATGCAACAGAGATAACATATATGAAGTTCTCCCCCCTCATGTACTGCTTCACAATGCAATGGAACAAAAAAATGTCAGGAGCTGAAGTCAGGAGCTGCAGGCATAGATTTTGGAAGAAAGAAAAGATATTCGCTCAAAACAGCAGTCTCTGAAGGTAAAGCCAAATGAAAACTGGCAAAAACAATGGAGTTCAGGCAAATAAAGACCTGGTATAAGTTAACTGAGCCACTGTGTCAAGCTGATGGTATGCAATGATCAGCCTAGTTTTCAGTGATTTCACAGGTGCTGTCTTTGCTTCTTGCAAGTGCCCAAGAGCCCCATCCCTGCTTGTCACAGGCCAGTTTATTCCAAAGAGCTATTAAATCTGCACATGTGTGGAGGTGAAGCTGAACACAATTCATGCAGTCCATGAGAATATTTTTCTCAGCAGAGCACTCCAGGCTTTTAAGTATGAACAGTATAGTTTGTCTTGATTTGGCCGCTACTTGCAAAACATTTCAATGGCCTGCTTTGCCATAATCCCCATAAAATAATGCAGGCCAAGTTAAAGCAATTTTAATTGGTAACTCATCTTATTGACTTCAAAGGGAATTCAGAGATTGAGTTAAAATTTGAAAAATGAAAATGTTAATATCACTGCTTCTTAAATACAGGCACTACAAAGAACTAAGTAGAAATACTCCCGCTGAGTGACCTCCTGAAAGTCATTTGTGCCTTAGTTTCTCTGATTATCTGCATCTCTCACCAGCACAGGAAGATTTGCAAAAAAAGGTTTATCAGTGTAAAATATATCAAACTCTTTTCATGCAATGTTTTCTTCATTCACAATGTCAGGCAGCATTGTGATGAGGGACTGGTTTTAAATATCTCAAATATCATCCTTTACAACTTGGCAAACAAATATAAGATTTTAGCTTCTTCCAGAACCCTCTTCTTAATTAGATTATGGTTTATTCACAGCAGGCATAAAGTATTAAATGGCATTGATTTTCTGTTGTTTGCCAAGAAGAATGTATGTATTTTATAACAGGAATCTGTACAAAAGCATAGAAAACATCATTAGTTTGGAAATATTGAGGATATTTTAGAAGAAAGTCCTCCAACTTTTGTTAATCACTGACAGAGTGTATGTTAGATTTGCTTGTAACAAAATGCTTATCGAGGTACATTGGCTGTATATTAGGGATTTTCTAGTCACTAACTAGAGGAATGTTCCAGTCTTTTCCTGGTGTTTTTTTTCCCAGATCTTTATGTTGTCCGTAAAGGGCAATGTGTCATTTTTTCTGGTCTTGCCTTTGTAGAAAAAAAGATATTGAAATGCTAAAATATTTAGAGTAGAAGTTTTAATGCTTTTCAGTATCATCTGTATAATAGGTATTCATACTTCTTCCCATCTTGCACCTCCTTCCCCAGTACAGAGATCTGGAGAAAGACATCTATTAAAAAAAAACACTCCTGAAAGTGAAACAAAAAGGCCCTAAGAGAACCCCACCACTCTGCCCAAATTTTGTCTTTCTTAATATCATGCCTGATTCCTAGAAACAAACTTCCATTGAAGACTAGTTTATAACATCCATGTTAATTAATTGCATATATGGATTTTAAAAGTGTAAATCTTAAACAGAGTTTAAGTTCTACACATAGCCAAGTCCTTTGGCCTGGTCTGGCAATAAATGCTTACACACATGCTTCATTGTTTCACTTCAAAGCATGAACACAGCCTGAACAGGCTACACAGAAGTGACCAAGGGAAGATGAAGCAGAAATTCAGAGGGAAAATCATGTATCTATGCCATATCACAGGATATGTTTGTGGTAGGAATAAAATCAGAAACCAATGGATCTGTGTTCAGATCATGGACCACCAGTCCTATGTGCTATCTCAGTTATTAATCTTTTTCTCAGCTACTAGGATCTGGTCTTGAGATGAAGACATGCAGGATCACAACTTTCGTGCACTTGCTTATAACCTGAAGTGAGGAAATGTTGTTCCCCCAGGGCTTGACTGACAAACACAAAATCTTCAAACATAATGATCAGTCAATGAACACTAGCAAATACATCATACCAAATAAGGCATTATGATGCCTTATTATGATATAATAAGTTTGGGTTTTTTTCATATAAACTTAATGGTAAATTTAATTACAAAAGATACATCACTATGAAAAAGAAATGTTGGATTGCTTGTTTTGCATGAAAAAGAGCTTTCAATTTAAATAGGTATCTGCTACCTGAAGCCTCTCATTTTCCCTGTTTTCACAGATGTGAATTGTGATATTGCATACTTCCCTTTATTCAAGCACAGAGCTTTATATAATTGTTTTACTAGGTTAATACTCCATCTGGTCTAGCTGATAAGATTTTTTTATGTTCTTTATGTTATTTGTTACTTGGTATTAAAAAATTATCATAAAATAAAGACTCAGAGTTGGGAAATTTAGAGGTGCTAAAATCAATCAATGTTGTTTTAGGTTGTCCCCATATTTACTGCTTGCTACAGAGCTAGACATACTTTTTTTCTCAGTATTTATTCCTGACATTAGGGGTTCCCTTGGGTTACATCTAAGAAATAGGTGTAAAAATAAATCTGTTGACAAAAGAATACATTCATATGGCCAAGGATTTTTCATATGAGCAATGGTTTTCAGTACCAAGGTTGTAAATGTGGGATTGTGCGATTTGGCCCATGTTTTCTCACACTTTGAGTGAATTCAGTTTTAATACAATTTAAATGAACTGATATTTCATGTGATACAGATTTCTGATATTGCTGTGTGTGGGAAGCCAGACAGTGTTCCTGAAGGAAACCCAATACTAAACAACCCATAAGATGTCTTCAGACAAAATTTATAGGTAAACGTATGTTTAGGGGTCACATTAAGTTAAAGCTTAGCACTTTTATAATTGCTTTGCACTGTTACTCCACAATTAGTTTCTCAATAAGAGAATTGTGTAGTGAAGAAACACAAAACCAGTCTGATGTGCTTTCAAACAGAATGATTTGTGGTTACTTTGAAAATAAGCTAAATCATTACCAACTTCTACTCTACCCACTCTCTCTCTACCCCTACTAAAACCAAGCATCTGCAATGCGGGACTGTGCAAAATAAAAGAAAAATATTATCATGTATCCCTGACAGCTTACCTTCTCTGTCAACATCAACTGTGAAGCTTAGATGATATGATAATGATCCCAGAGCACCTAAAAAGTAGGATACAGAAGAAAAAGTGCAGGCAGATTATTGTTGGCTCTGACGTGACCTGGAATGAGGAGCAGCTCTGAAAAAAGAAATCATCTCTGTGGTCATTTCCTTCTCTGCAGCTGCTTAGCTGAGTTTTGCCAGCAGGCAGCATGGGAGGGGTGAGGACTAAAGCTCTCTTCCCTGTCTTCTCCATCTGGTTTGCTCCTGTCAGATGAAGGCATGTTACCCATAAAGAGGGAGAAATCTCTGCCACTATCACTACAGCGAGCTCATACTTCGTGTAGTGCCTGATAATTAACTCCAGTGAGATGAGCTCACTACCTTTTATTAAAAGAGTATTTCAGTTAAATAAAGACACTACATTGTGATGGTTTTCTAAAGTCCCTTCTTACAGATTATGTAGAAAAACAAGAGCACTAACATGACTGCATCTTGCAGCTTCAGAAATCAAGGAAAACACAAAGAATTCAAGTCTCACTTCAAAACTATGCGTGTTTCTAGGTACCTCAGGAAACAGACAGCCTGATACATATGATCTGAATGTTTGGTGGGTTGGAATGGAGGTGGCACATCACTACTTCTGTTTACCTGAGGGCACTTTGCATCAGAAAGATTTCAGGACAGAAGGAAGGTGAGGTGATTAGTTACTTGAGACAAAAATGTGATTATTTTTTAGATGATGATTCTAAATAAAGAAATGTTGAATGAAACCTCAGTGCACTCAGAAGAATGCTTGTCTTGAATTTGTGGACATTAACCAAATACTGCTTACCATTTTCTGTTTGGACTGCACTAGGCAGTGGTGAAAGTCTTTGAATTTCCATTGTATCTCCTGGCATTCATATGAAAGTTGCCACAAGCTCACAAGAGGTCTTTATGAAAGTTGAAGAAGTTACCTTTCTCTCCAGGGATGTGGTTATAAGCAGTACCTGGGGAGAGGGAGAGATTCATCTGTCATGCCACTTCGAGATTTTGTGTTTTCATATCCGAAGTTACAAGCACATCCCAAGAAGCTTCTGATCTCTCCCCGAGCTAGGAACTGAAGGAGAATCTCTGCTATGTGTCATCTCCAATCCTGAAATGAACCTGCTTGTACCTGAGTAGGAGTCTGAGCTCAGAGAAAAGCATTCAAACTACCACAAACAGTAGCAATGGGATTTTTTTTGCCTTTGTTTGTTTTTACTGGTATCTAACTTTCTTTTTCTTTTTCATGTGATCCCTTCTTTATTCAATGATTCAGAACATTACTGATATAGCTAATATTGTGGCATGTTTATGTATTTTGGATTTCTCTTTAAGCAAGATACAGTTTATTCTGCTTTAAACATCTTCTTAACATAACTATGGTATGATTCAGATAGCTATTCAATACTCTGAAGGTTTTGCTTCTTGCTGCAGAGCATAAGGTAAATGGCTTCACTCATAAACATCATCTTCCTCCTCCAAAGCCCCAACTTGCCTGTCCGTTATTACTCAGATCACAAACACACAAATTGTTCAGCAGCAGTCAATTAAATACCATGGTAACCCGCTGCTTTTAATTATCCGTCTCTGTGCCATAACAGCTGTGAAGCAGAGTGACAAGCCAAATGTAATTTAAATCTTGTGGTATGCTCCAGACATGGCAGTGCTTGGCCAGGTGTTTATTTTTAATGTATAACTTGACATTTTACCCAATTGACTCATCTTTTGCTACAGAAAAAAAATCACTAAAAATGTAGTAATACCTCAATATAGTCACAACTGTGACTATGATTCTTTCCATTTTGGTAATGGGGGACACTTTTTTACTTCCCCTCTGGGGCTAAATATTAATTATGGATATTGTTGCTACTACTTTGAACCAAGGCCATACCACACATAACCTGATCCAAAAGCAACTGAAGTGCAGGGAAGATTTTATGGTGTTGCTCTTGTTGATGCCTATGGGGTGCAGATCTATCCTTATATCTAGCTACACATTACATTATACCTACGTAGCACACGTGCAGGTATTTTCCCCACAATGCATCAATGCTAACAATGCTGGACAAAAACCAATTTTTGTCTTTCTTTTTATAAGTGTTCCACAGTCACTAATAGAAATTACACAATTGTTTGTGCTTATTTTTTTAATCGGGATTTCCAGACCCTCTTTCTAAACACAGTAAAAACAAGCTGTTAGGTTTGGTATGTTATAATGTACTTTCTTACATATGAACTTGGAATGTTAACACATGTTAAGATATGGCAATTGAGTATTTTAAAAACTCACCAAAACCCCAACATCTGTCCTTTAAAATGTTCCGTAAAAAAGGGAAATATATTGGTTTAAGTTTCAGAACAACAAAGAATAAGGGGCAGTCATTCTGTTGCATTATGCTGATCTTTGCCTTTTTTGCATGAATTAATAGACTTTTCATGATATTGGTAGAAAATGACCTTCTCGTGAACATGTGGTTAAAATGGGGAGAGTGATCATTCACAGCAATTACTAATAAGGCCAAACAGACTATATGAAAATTACTAGCAAGCTATGTTCCAACATGGCTATGAACCTGTATTGCAGAGCATGCATATATAAAACAAAGTGGTGACTGTTATGTATTTATTTATTTATTAACATTTTGCATATAAGTATAAAGCTTCTTTGACTTGCTGCCATGTAATCTTCTAAAGAAATTAAATTCTGACCCTAAGAGCTGCTGCAGCTGCTCATGTGCTCCTGACAATAATGGAAGGAAATCAAAGTGGGGCTTAGTGGATTTGTAGCTGTGTTTTCTATGGAGCAAGATGGATCCTGAACACTTCTCATAAGGCAGTTCCTGTGAAGCCAGCTATTCCCCCAAAAAAGGTACTCCTTGTCCTAGAACAGGTTATTTGGGCCCAGAGCTTATTGTTCCAGACAACTGGGAACAAAACACTAAATCCTCCTTTTGGAGCTGAGCTTGAGGTGGTCTTCACTTTCCTCTTTGCCTTAGGTCTTACAGATGGATTGTATCAGAATTTAAATGTTTTTCTTTCAGGCTTGGAAAACATAACTGTTGGGACTTCAGTCTGTTAAGTTTTTGTTTCATGACTCATCACGGTAATCCTGCACACAGAGCTGAGAAATGAGCACATTTGGCTCTGTAACATGGCTGAGGGAGTGACCCAGAAGAACCTATGTTCACAGCTGTCAGTGGAGACCAAATAGGAGGAGTTTGGCAGAAACTGAGATCAAACAATCTCCAAGATAAGCAAACTCTGTTGTATTACCCAAGAGTCGAAAGGCTTCTTAGCACTGCACTCAAGAGATAAATTTCCAAAAGACCAAAGCAGATCCTTTCCCCCACTCTTCCATGGAGTAGATGATCACCCTAGATTCTGGAATTGGCAAACAAACCCCAAAGCTGCTGCAAAATTCCATATGGGGCAGAAGAGGATTGGAGATAAAGTATTTCCTGAGAAATGGTCTGCACTTCTCAGCATGTCTTCAATACAAAAGTCATTCCCAGTTGCCAGGGAACCCCCTTGTCCTCAAAATTTGATTTGACAGAATAGGAGTCTATTTGGAACATCATATTATTTCCATTGGTTTATTTTAATCTGAGAGATAAACCTCAGTAATATAGCACTTAAGTTTTAAAATCAGAGACACCATATACTCCATTTTCCTGCACAGATCAGAGACATAATTGAAGTCTCTTGTGTGGTATGATACACATTTAGCACTTCCTACTGGTTTTCATACTGACAGTAAGAGATGATGCGTCTTGTTGAAAAAAAGACATTATTTGGACCTTCAGTCTAATCTGTTGCTCTAAAACCTGAAGTTAACTAGAAAAAGATGTCTTCAATACCTGCCACATTGTTCATGTAATTGTAAAATATATTTATTTTGGAAATAGAGTGGAAAAAACCAAACCAGAACCCTTCTAATTTCACTATCACTGCTCCATGAAAGAGAAAATTTGAAAGCCTCTGCTTTACATGCAAATACAACAGCAATATTTTATAGATTAAATTTCTGATTTAAAAATAATAGAGTCTGCATGAGCTGTGCTCAAGGTGCAAGTGTTCTGATCATCTCTCCTTTCTGTATATTTAACTGTGGGTTTAATAAGTGGATTCTTCCAATCTTTCTGTAGTGTTTCTGGGATTGATACAGGAAAAAAAGGTTTGTTTTTCTGAATGGTCAGACTATTAGGGCAATTCTGGTACACAAGGAAATTTATTATGCCCTCTGAGGAACTGGCACTACTTATTTGCCTGAATTATTTGAAAGTCTTTCACTGCTGCTCATTAAGTGAAGTGATTTTAGGCAAGCTTGCCATCACACAGTAGAGCAAAATGGTACAGATACTTTGTAAGAGCTTATTAGTTGGGGTTAGGCCAGCAGTATTGCTTCTTGACCCAAACTGGATCATAAGCAACCCACGGAGATATTTCTTTGCTTTTGTCTCCAGGACATTTGATTCCAGGGTGACAATGGGCAAAGGTCTCAGAGTATTTCTGAGCCCATTTTTGTCAAGTCTATTAGCAGTAGAGCATAGCTCCATACACTTAATGGGAATTTCTTCTGAATGACACTGCTGAAGAGGCTTGCTGCCTCTTTTCTATCATATACTCAAACTTGGATTTTCCTTTCACAGGCCTAGATAGACTGAATATCTGGTTAAATATTTGAAGGTATGGCTGATCCAGCATCATCCTAATTTATGACATTCTCTCAATGGGTTACAGCTACAACTCAAAAAATGGAGAGGAGAGAGNGAGAGAGGGGGAGAGGAGGCGGGAGAGGAGAGGAGAGGAGAACTATTTTAGCTGGAAAGGACGGAGAGGAGAGGAGAACAGAACTATTTTAGCTGGAAAGGACCTACAGTGATCATCTAGTCTGACTGCCTGACCACTCCAAAGCTGATGAAGCATCTTATTAAAGGCATTGTCTCAATGCCTCTGAAACATTGACAGGCTTGGAGCTTTGACCACCTCTAGGAAGCCTGTTCCAGTGNTGGAAATTACATCTGGTTCATAGTAGTGCTTTTCCTAAGCTTCCATCTTCAAGGAACATTTAATAATTTTAGGATTAGAATTGCTGCACAAAAAATAATGAAATAATTATATTTCCTTGATATACTTTATATATAGTTTACTTGCAGTGTTATCACAGGAAAGAATAATGGACATGTACCTCAAAACCTTTATTTTTCTAGAACAACATGGAAATTGTCAAACTTACTGAAAATACAAGGAAATTCAAGGATTTTCAGCATATGGTTAGTTTTATCTCTGTTGGGGTTTTATAACTGTATTCATCCAGACCAACAGCTGGCATAACTGACCAATTCCAAAGGCACTAAAGACACTCAGCATTAGAGTACACATACAGTGTAGATTCCCTGTCTCGCAGGCTTGAGCTCTCCATGTTCCTGTTTGAGTCCACTTGTATAAAGAGTAGCCACATGAAGTGATACTGTGTAAGTTTTATATATTTACTCAGATACCAGCACCCAGAATGTGCTTACCTGACTTCCAGGAGTGCACCTCAACACTGCTGTTGCTTGTACTGCTTTTTAAGGTCTTTCACAGGAAGTTGTGGGAGGACTTGGTCCTTCCAGAGCACCCGTGGACACAGTGCAAAGGCATTTAAAGTAAAGCATTACTAAAATTATCACTTGGGCAATAATCAAAACCATCACGTTAGCATCTTATGAATAAAGGCCAGCCAAGTTTTGATGTGTGTGATCCCTTTCATGCCAGAGCTTCTATGTATGGCTGAAAAATAACACTGGTTAACTGCGGCTATAAAAATCTCTGTGAACAAAAAGGTTATGCATCAAGCCTATCGGGCCATCTTCTCTATACTCTAGACGTGGTCCCTCAAGAATGTGCATGAACACTCTGACACAAGGATACCATTTTACAGAATATTTCCAGTGCAAAAGGTTTTTAATTTAATGTTACCATCCCATCTGACTGTTAAGTCCAGGGTCATGCCTCAGAGTGGCTGAAGAATACTTGGGAGAATGCCTTGATACTGTACATTTGGTTTCACATTTCTTCTTCAGACAAATGACAGCTAGAAATGTTTTGAAAAATAATGGATGCAGAGATTTCTGATTCATCCACAGACTCCAGCAGGCGAAGCTTTCCTGCTGGACATAGAAAGACTCAGCTTAAAATCCTAACCCAATAATACTAATTCAAACTAGCCAAAGAAATAGTCAGCCATTTAAGAAAATTAACTTGGGAATTTTGTCTTTATTCTTCTGTTTTTCATGGAGACATTTTCTGAGTATTTGCAGTTGCCCCATGTGGAAAACACATTGACATAAGATTGTCCTTTTCTTGAGTAAGGGCAGTAAACCTCCCAATTAAGTGAGAGTTAATATAGTATTTTATTGTATTAAAGAAAATAATTAATTGGGTGTGCAGAAAAAGTAATCATAGGAGAGATTATCTCTAAGAAGACTGCACTTAAGACACACCTTAATTTAGAGTTTTCTAAGAATGCAAAAGGAACTGACTTCTAGTAACATTTCACAAATGGAGAGAACAATATGTGGAAGTGTTGTCCACCTATTCTCATTTATTGCATCCTAGTCATTACTGAGCAAACTTAAAATACTTGAATTAGTGGTTATCAATACTATAACCTGCACTTGTGCAGCCTAAGGCCATCTTTCTTTCTGTTCAAAACCTCACTCAAGCAGAGGAATTACACAAACTTAGTGTAAGAAGAATTTTCTAATTATATTGTTTTTTTTGGGTAAAACTTTATCTGTTTTCAGCTAATGAATTGTTTGAAGCTGTTTGTAATTTTAATGCCAACAGAGTCACAAGTCCTTTCTTATAGTATTGCCAAGTAAAGTTTGTTAATGCTTTTCTGTACTTTAAATGACTTATTAGCAGTTTCAGTAATGAGGTGGAAAGCTACACACAGTATCCTGTAATGGATATGACTTAATACTAGATTACAACATATGAAGATTTTTGAAAGTTTTACATGCTCCAGCCTTTTAGTAGGCTTTGCTTGATTCCTACAGCTTCTTTTAGAAATCTTTGCAACCAGGAGGTGCTTCAGAGGATGTAGCCACCAAAGTTAAGCCAAATTTTGTTCAGATGTTTATTTGGAAAGAGATCCTGCTAAAGTCACCTGCAGCTGCACTAACTGAAACAAGGTATGATTTAATCCAGTAGGCTTTCAGTCAGTGAAACTTCAACTGAAATTAACAGGAGTTGCAGTTTGTCCCCAGTATTCAGGGAAGAGGATAGCTATGTATATGCTTCCCTGAGACAGAAGATGACCATCAGAACAAGCATGAATCCAAGGAATGATGGATAAAGACAGGAGGTTTGCTAGAAGTGGGATTATGTTTGCTGCTCCCTGTCATGAGAAAGCAGTCACAGACTTAAAAGTATCTTTTAATGGTAGTAGATTTGGTGTTTTCTGCCTGCTAAAAGAATCAAATGGCCAATCCCCAGATCTCCTAGTCAGAGAACATACAGCAGGTTGTTAATCTTAATGCTGCCACTATCAGGAGCAGTGCACTGTGGCCATTTTCAGAGGAGGCAAGTTCCCAAGAGATAAGCAGCTATTTTTTATTGCACTGTACTGCCAACCACACCAGAGCTTTTCATACTGGATTCTACAGTGGACACTGCTTCCATTTGGGCCCCAGAGCTGCATGGTCAGAATTTCAACAGAGTTTAAGGCTAAGCTGTTTTAGAAATCTGGCCCAAAATGTGTTAAAAAGCTAGGGGTGGAATACAAGGCAGAAAAAGAACCTTAGTCACACCTGGCTGTGGAGTGCTCTAGAGTTTCCCAGAGGGATTACTCTAGATACTAGTCAAAAGTAACAAAAATGTATGTGGAACTAATGCAGTCTGCTGTTTGAGATTTTGACCAATCCACTGTCATTGAAAAAAATTAATATTATCTGGAGAAAAGGAGGCAAAGGAAGTCTTGACAAGAAAGAAAGACAGAAAGTCACAGAAAGAATTTCAGTCTTGCCATATTGAGGGACTATTTGTTTAATATTAGATTAATGAATATATTTCAGCTTGGGTTTTTTCTTCATGGATCAGCTTCCGTGCATCTGACTGTCCCAGGAGTGTTTCTGTTTGGATTTACAATGTAGTATGCAGAAAGACCCTAGATGTGATCAAAGGAAGAGAAGATAAATAAATCTATAAGCTCTTCTGAAAAGAATGTTTCCTTTTAGCTCCAGCACAAAATTGACATAGAAATTAATGAAATCAATGCAATGAACGTTTGTTTGGACATGTAAAATAGTAAAGTGGAGCATACTTCATAATTAGAAATTTGTTTTAAGGAACCTCGGAGGTTTAGTTTCTATGTTATATAATAAATATTTATCCACTATTCTGTTAAGTTCAAAAGTTTTTTAAAAAGTACCTTTTTATTTCAGTAACCATAGTGATTACAGAATACTGATATAAGGGACATAATGAGCATACATTCTTTGAACAGCTTCCACATATTTTTCAGATTCTATTACTGTATTAAATTATCAGATGTTTAAGTGGCCAGCAGAGAAAAGGAAAAGACCAAAAAAAGCTGTTCCCTATTTAATCTATAGCCCATATTAGGTCATCTCACCTGATAGGTTCTTCTTGAGGAAATCTCCAGCTGTAAGAAGAATCTGAAACCAGAATGGTCTTTCCATAGCATTTGTTTCCTTTCCTTCTTTGCATTCAGGAATTAAGTAATAATAGAGATAATGAAACCAGCATCTTTCCTTACCATATCCTTACATGATAAGATAGTGCTATCAATACTATTTGACAGTGAAGCAGAAATGCAAGAGGTAATTTTGACATATCAGTGCAGAACATATCTCTCCCTCTAGTGTCTTATCTTCCAAAAGAATCCCCTCTGTAGTGTGGATCCTTAAAATGTGATAATCTGTGTCAGAAATTTCTTAAGGTGGCTGAGAAGAAACAGTGAAGACAAGGATGCTTCCTGAATCCTTATCAGTTGCCCTTACATCCCTATTAACCTAGGTTTAGAGAGGAAGCTCTTCCCTTCCATGGAGAATGTAAAGATTTTCTTGAGGCAAGCACATATTTTTTTCCCTTCAGGTGAAGATCTCAGTCTCATTTTTCTTCTCTCTCTTATTATTTTTTTCTGGTTGTTTGTTTGTCTGGTTTTGTTTTCTTTTCTTTTTGGTTTTGTTCTGTAACATATTGTGGCATGTGACTTTCAGCTATGATAAGAAAGACTTGGGTTCAAGGCCATCCTGTTCCTGGTGGTACTGTAGCCCAATCTTTCCACCTCTTACCTTTCTGGCCAACCACCATCACTGCAGCTATGGCACACTCTACTCCTCTCCATTGTCCATACCCAGCCTCATTGTAGTAAATGCTGAAAAAGACAATCCATGAGATAAAACAGGAGTGAGAAACTTGTTTTCCAGACGACCACTGCCTCTTTAATCATTAATATCGACTGTTGTACAGAGACAGTCCGTATGTCTAACTAGTACTTGAACAAGTGAGGTTCTGTATGTAAAGGACCATCTTCCTGTGCTCCAGACAATGCCTTGAGCTGAGATTGTTTGGGTAGGAATGTGCTGAATACACCCATTGGTCCGGGTTAGATGGAAAGGGAAACTCCTAACTCAGTGTTTTCAAATCTGAGGCACTCCTGGGCACACCAAGCAGACCTTTAGGAGGCAGAAAAAGCATTCTGTGCATATTAATCAACTCCAGAATGAGACCACAGTTAAACAAGGGCTTTAAGAAACTCAGGTTTGGATTTGTGACACTAAATGGGTCAGTTATAGACCTGAAACATAGATGTTCACTGTGAGCACCTAGACCAGAAAAAACAAGGTCTTGCTATCATAGATGTGTGTGGACAGACACAAGCTCCTCTGAGCCATATTGGACAGATTACATACTGTTGTAGTATGGCATTATTTTCAAGCTAATAAACCCAGCCTGTAAGTACAAGGCCTCTTAGGTCAAGCACAGCACAATGTTAGCACAGCTCTCAAGCGTCCAAGTAACATATAGCTTCCCCCAAGCATAAAGTGAGTTACCTTGGATCCATTTACTTGTTCACCTCCCTGGACTTGTCTAAATGAGTTCCTAGAAATGACACAGCAATTGTAGGCAGAGCAGGGATTTATTCTCATTTTTTCAGGCTAACAAAGAGTTCTTTATAAGGCAAAATGTGACATATTAGTAAAATCAACTTCTAAATCTTAATCCAATACCTTACTCTCACAACTCCTCCCCCCTTTACTTTCCTCAGTTAGGTTTCTCTCATCTGTATAAGTTACAGGGTGCAGAGGAAAATTCAGTTTCTGCAGATTACATTTTAAGCCTTATTTGTTTTTCAGAAAGATACTTATGTACTTAGAAGCCAACTAAATCACACTTTTTATTAAAATGGTAATATGTTGAAATGGTCTTAGTATTCCAGTCAACTCTTCAGCAAGACTCTCTGATCCACACTTAAGATCAGATAAGGGCAGGCAGTGTAAGGTGGCAACAATACTCAGCCACGTCAAAAGGCTCTAGTCACAGTGAATTTTGTTCACAAAAGTAATTGCATCAGTTTGTATCTTGTACCTCACAAAACTTCCTGTCATGATTGTTTGCTCTGGTTTTAACAATATTCAGGCCAAGTATGTCTGTGTGACACTTTTTTATCCATATTATATTTCCAGGTACACATAATCTAATCTATTCGTATCTTGCATTTCTCAGAAGTCAATGATTTATTAAGCATTTACCTCATGGCATTTTCCCAGTTTGACATCACACAGAATCACAGAATCACAGAATCCTAGGGGTTGGAAGGGACCTCGA
>VWZY01007957.1:45477-66597 GCA_013399075.1 Chloroceryle aenea
TCATCATCATCAGTACCCCATAATAATGATGTGCAAACACATTTTCACAAGCCCTTCATGGGATACCACATATTATATAATGGAATGAATGAAACAAGTGATGACAATTAGTTAAGTAATGCAAGTATATCTGCCGTAACTTGCACTTCAAGCAAAATCAGAGATGGAAAAGACCAGCAGTATTACGTCATCTCACAGGACAAGAACATTTGTAATACACTAATTGTGAAGTATTTCCTATAGATGCAACACAAAATCATCTGAACATCATCTGATTGCATGGCAAACTTTACTGCTTTTGGAAGTTCTCACAACTTTGCCTCAAATTGAACCATTTCTTCAGATGTGCTGTAATAGTCTTCTCAGGAATTAGAAATATATTCTTTTTCTGAGTTAGGGGTATGAGTAACTTTCCATGAATCAAGCTGATGAGAACATTTCCCTGAGGGAAAGCATTTCTATTCGCTGCGTGTTTATTAAAAAAAGAAACAGGTTACATTTACCCACTGCAATTCAACAGTGTTCCTTCTTCCAGGTTGATAGTGGTCAAAAATGTCCATATATCAGGGAAATACACTGAATTTAATCGTAAATTCACAGGCAGTTCTTATCACTTAGGATTTAACTGTTGGTAGTTGCAAAACTCTCAGAACAGAGAGACATTGTACTGGGACTATTTATGGAATCCGGAGAGCAGTACACTTTTCCATAACAATCACCCCAGGGATCATTCCTAAAACTAAAAAAGGTTACCTTTTGCATTTTTATCTGTTATCATTCATTTAAGCAATCCAGAGAGAAATCAGAAACAAAAAAATCATATACCTTGTCTGAAAGGGGGACTATGAGAACCCTTGGCAGTGTAACTTCCGATTCCAGACTTCAGTGCTTTGATGACAACTCTACACCATGGTGCATATGTGCTATCATAATTCAGTGAAAAATGCCACACAGAATCCTATGCATAAAAAAATATAGCAGATTTTGATAAATTAGATTATCAGTTCCTCATTGTTGTTTCTAAATCCATTTGAAGAAAACATCAACACTAATGGGTTTTTTTTTCTGAGGCAACAGTACTGTCATGTTATAGACCAAAATATTTTATGTAAACTTACATATGTTTGTTAAATTGGTTGTTATCCTGTCTGTCTTGCCGGTTTGACAAATAGACAGTAGTGTTCAAAGCTTGTAATATGAAAAAAAAACCCCAACAACTAAAAGGTACTGAGTGTTACTTAAATGTACTTTTATATGTAAAGCTCCATAGACACAGATGACAAATCAGTGGGTGTCTAACTATATAAGGTATGTGGATTTTCGCCTTTATGTTGAGTTTTCCATTACTGATTTCCTAGCAGGAAAATCATGAAGATGTCCGACTCAAGCTTGTAGTCAGTATGTACTCCAAAATCTGAAAATATGTTTTGCTGCAGTTACAGTTAAGGAGTTATCAGTAGCTCTGGTGAGATAGTGGAGGAATGGTGGTGGTGGTAGGGATAGTATTTCTTTTCTTAGTCACTGAAAATAGCAAGCTCAGGGTAAAAATTAAAAAGAAAACATATGTAGTTTCAATGTTCACAAAATAAAATGCAGCTGATAGAGGCTGTATGTATAAAACCACAATTAACACTGATGGACTTTGTTTTAAAAATACTTAGCTGGTGGTTTTATAGATTTTTTAAATTATTTTTTAAATAGTTTTTGTTGTTCTTCAATATCACAAAGTGAATATCCTTGACCTGACTGCTAGTATACTTATTAAAAATATGAGAAACCGTGGTTTGTTAGAAAAGCAGCAGGGTAGTCAGGTTTTACCTGCAGATGAGTGACCTCATGAGACATGAAGGCAGTGGTGACTCAGAGGCTTTGCCCAAGTGGAGAAGAGAGGGGAACCTGGAGGTGTAAATGCTCCCACACAAGCATCTCACAGCCAAACCTGACTAAGGTCTGCTCTAAGCCACTGGCTCCTGAAGATTAAGACCAGTCATAAATGTGCTCCTCTTACCTACAGATTTTGCATGCTGTTGACTTGTGGGCATAATAAATCGACTTAACATAAATAAGTTTAGTTGGTTGGTTAACTAGGGAGCGGGGAGTTTTCCAGTGCAGATTCCATTCCCTGGGTGGAGAGAGACCCCAGCAGGATGTGCCATTGGTGGGTTTCCACCGGCATGAAGGTTACATGAGCCCACTGTGTGCAGTCACATGCTCTCCTCTGATCAGGAAGGGGAGAGGCCCCATGGGAACAGGGCACAAACACATTCCTCCAGGAGACCCAAGCCAGCAACATTTTTTATGGTTGTTTGCAGGTTGTGTCTGGCAGTTGCTACGGTGCCTGACAGGCAAGTGGGAAAAGCCCTTCTGAGGACACTGCCAGCATCTGGCTGTTCTTCCCTTCTTGCAATTAAAGTTTTTCTTCCCACCCCTTTCCCTGAGTGAGAGAAAGGCCAAATGGGCACAGGTATGTATTTGGCTACATGGCAGCAACATCCTACAGTGTCAGTTCCCAAATATACCTCTAACGGTGGCATTTATGTTGTTTTGCTGCAGTTACAGTTACTTCGTATAGTTTACACCCCCCTGACATTTGAGAATGCACTGTCTGCCAGAAGGACAGTAACAGCACTGTTCCTCTTTGTAGCGGAAATCTTTCTGCACAAATAACAAATAATGCTTTCATTATATCTCCTGCAGTGCTTCTGAGAAAGCCACAGCATCCCACTTTGCTCAGAAACATCACATGGACACTAGTTCTCTCAAAATTATATTCTTTTGGAATGATGCTCTTGACATGTATGTGTTCAAAACAGACCCAGATAAAGAGACAGCTTTACAAACCTCGGGTTTTGTTTTGCTCTGAGTTTAAGGACTGATCTGATACTGAAAGACATCCTGTCCTAGCCTGCAAACAAATTCCTTCCAAAGTGAACAAACAATATTGCTACAAACACTCAAAACAGAGTCTGTGGCAGTGTCCATCACAGAGGTCTGCATAACCTGTTTGGCTTAGTTCAAAGTGACCCCTTCCTATAGCATCCAACAATGACAAATCTACCAAGATACAGGTTATGTTCTCTCCCTGAAGATCCTCTCACCACCTTTCTCTTCTTCTGTGTAGTTCTTCCCAGTGTAGATAAGCTTTGTATATTTTTTGAAGAAAGAATCATCAAAGTTTGGAGGCCTCTCTGAATTTTATGAATCAGGCTGGCAAGTTAATGGAAACAGCATTCTTCTTCTGATTGAATTAGAAATAACCATGGCAACAGAATGGTGCAAAATGTTTTTGTTTTTCTCAATTAAGAAAGGAGCACAACACTCCAGATCAACTCAGATAATTTCCTTGACCTGAAACAAAATAATTCATTCTAGGTTTGGTTTTGTAAAACTTTTGATCCACTTACTCTTTATATGAAAACAATGTCTGGTTCTTGGATTCCTATCACAATGGTTTACAGTTGCCAAAACCACAATCCTTTTTTATAATATAAATAAAAAATGGACATTCAGGGTTTGGATGCACAGCAGGATAATAATCAGCCCTCTTAGCCAACAGTGTCAAAAATCACTCTGTTCTGGAAACAAAAAAGATACTTTCCAGAAAATCTTTCCAGAACATCAGGTTTTTCTGTGTCAACAGTCCACTTAAATCCAATTGCACTTATGACTTTCTGTCTGTTATAACCAGGAACACTGTTGATGGTCTGTCTTAGTGAGATTAGAGGAGCTTTTCAATCATCACATCCACCTTTCCACATAGTGGCCAAGGCCAGAACATCGCTTCCTCAGCAGTTGGTGACACCAGTTTCACTGTGTGATTAATGCAGCAAACAGGTGCATGAATAACCAGATGCTCAGTGCACATGTATAACAGGAGAGAGTGATAGGTTCCAGTCGGCAGTATTGCCTTGTCAAGGCAAATAAGGACCTGTTAACAATAGGTTTGTGGCCTTCCCTCGCTAATTCAATAGGACCTGAGTTTGTAAAATCATTCATATTTAGCAAGTTTTAAAACTTCTTTCAGCACATTCCTAATAATTTGGTCTGGTATTTGGTGCTGTTATTAGTAGAATCTCCCTAAAGCTTGATAGAAACTGGAACAATTCATAACATATTTTTCCTAGCACACAGAACATAAATCTGAAGGGTTTACCTGCACTATGTATTTCCTTGCACTAGTTCCAGAAGACCAGGAAGCAAAAATATTGGTGGTCCTTTAGCCTTCAGTCCTACAAGGAAATAAGAAGGGTTTTTCTTTCTATTTAAATGCTTAGAAGGGGGTTTTCATCTATCAAGTAATTCACATTATACATTTTTGTAAGGGGTTATAAAGGAATGACATTTCTATTAGCATTTGGGGGCTATTTTCAAATCTGGATCATTACAGCAATCTAAAATACATGTTTGATAACTTTTATGTGTTCATTATTGACTCAAAGTATTGAGCAATAATACCAAAAAGAGGACTTTTCACCATGCTTACAATTTTCTTTTTCTGAAGCACACTGGGAAGATGAGTGTGAAGATCACTTTGTTTCTGGGTACTGGGGTCAGGCTGTTCCAGAAACAAAACCTCCTGCTAGAAGGATTTGGGTTCTTTGGAAGCAGCAATGAAGAAACAGTTGTGTTTGGACAGACTGACTCACTGCATTTTTGTTTGTGCTAGCAGAATATAAACTGGAATGAATTCAGAAGAGTTGAGAAGAAAGAGACAAGGAGTGTGCTGGAAAGATTTGAGTTAGTCAGATGTGATGGTCACTGTTCTCCTTGAGTCAATAACAGTTTACAAAAAGACTTCAAAACATGTGGAAGATATTTTATTCTTTGGTGAGAAAGTAGTGTGTCTTTTCTATCATGCCCATACAGTGGGACAGTTGATAAAAAATGCAGTTGATGCCAGAAAGCCTGTGCTTCTCCAAAAACCATTATATTTGTTTAGGTATATGACGTGTGGAAATCAGACTCCACAAATCTGATAGTTGTAAAGTAGGTATGTTTATTCGGCACCAGACGCACAGGGGGGTCGCCCCACCACAAACGTGCATGCCCATAATGGGGCGAAACTCTCTACTTAAACTTCTAGCTTATACATAGACAGTAGATGTTGCAAGAGGCCTATGTATATGCATGAACCATCCTGCTTCAGATAGAAATTATCCCTCCACCCCCTTGCGCCTGCGCGGTGCCTCGTGGTGGTGGTTGTGGGTCTCAGTGATGAAGTAAAGAGGCTCCTCTTCGTCACAGCTGGTGGTTGTTATCACTTGTGCAGACTTACATCATCCCCTGGGGCCTGGCCGATCTGACTGCTATCTTCTTCTTCCTTCGTTTTGTTTCTTTCTGAAGACCTTATTGTTTTGTAGTTAATCTCATCAAATACCAGGCCAAAAGGGTTGATTAAGTCACCCACCACTTATCACCAAAGCGATAATTGTTTAATCATCAACTCTCCATCAGTATAAAAGCTGCATTCCTGTAAAACATGAAGACTTATTTATTAGTAGTATTTCTAAAGATGCCAGTCAAGGTCACAAGATTCAATTAGTCCAGGCCATGTTCAAATACATCTGGAACGACACATCTTCTCTTGAATCACTTCATGTGAAAGTAGATGTGACCAACAGTAAGGACTGTATCAGAAACAGAATGAAATTAAATGACTGTCCTTGGGACGTGAAGTTTCCTGCCTCTCCCTAGTGCTCTATCTGCTAGGCAGTAGATAAAAGGAGTTTAACCCATCAGTGGTGATGGTTCATCTCTTGATACAGAGGCATTCTCTAGACACTACACAGACTCCAGTGCCAACAGTCCTCCTACAATCTAGAATAGCCATCTTCCTTAAACTATATTTGCAAAGTATTACTCTCCGGATTTACATAAAAGACAGTATCTGTTCTCTCTCCTATTCCCTTTCCTAGCCTTTTGCTACTAACAACCAGCATTTCCAAAACATTATCCTATATCTTGGAGCACAAAGAGACCACTTGCAGACACTCTGCTGGTCTAAAGTGCCTCTGTGCTTTCCTTAGGTATGCAGACACTGAAAAGCACTGAAAGCAGACATTAACAGGTTACATTGAATCTTTGTGTTTGCCTCTTAATCACAATGACTTGTGGTTCGCTTGCATCCTAGACTGAATGCTGAAGAAAAAAATCCTGTTGGTGTTTCTCATTTGTCCTATGGGATCATGTACACATTTACAGCTCATTTCTTAAGGTCTAGCACTAACTGCCCTAGCTAGGCCACAAATAATTTTAAAAGTCCTCTCAATGATGAAAGCATCAAGTAGATGCTTTTTATCTTAAAGATGGGACTTCATTTTCTGGTGCTGTTTAGACCCTCTCCATACTTCCGCAGAACAAGACTATTCTTTCAATTTGTAAGTAAAATTTTAGTTTTGCTCTGGCAAGTTTCCTTCTTTCATGCATCAAGGGAAAGACTACATTATGCCAAATGACTTCACATTGTTACATTGTTTGGGAAAAGATGTACCTACTAAGGGCACTCATGAAACGTGGTTAGAAGGAAAATCTCAGGATGAAAGGAGGTTTTTATGATCCTTTCTCTGAGAGCATATTAATCCCTAGTAAGATAAGGTATGGCACAAAGCATACCACTGGTTTGACCTGTGGTAGCCCCTCTGAAATTATTCAAGGACTGAATTTGTCAACCTTGACCTATTTATTTATTTATTTATTTTTATTGTCTTCATCTTCACTCTCTCTTCTCCAAAAGTCTATGGGACACAACATAAGAAAAAATATCAAACTAGCATGGTATTAGCGGAACTTGCTATGAGGTATTAATACAGGGACTATGACACAGTTTGCAGAAATAAATATGTTTGTAGGAAGGCTGATTCACCACTAATAAATTGACCAAGAGAATGGATGAATCAAGGTAGGAAGAGATACGGCCTTACCCAGGAAGAGTAGAGTGGAATGGTAGATACACACTTCTGATACACATGCGTTATTTCCACAGCACTTCAGTATTCCTATTTCTGACTGGTATTTATAGATTTGTCTGATGAGTCCCTAATGCCAATGATGCAAATATGAAATGTATTTGGACTGGACCTAAGCAAACGTCTCACCATTGTAGAATGAGTTTCTGAAAATTGACTATTCAAATGTACCCTTCTAAGGTTAGAATGGAAGGAAGATTATCTTTGGGATCCTTAGGGGTCAGGATGAGGAAGCTGGCTGGCTACTCTGAGGCTTTCCACATCTGCTGAATGTGCACAGAAGTATATGTGTTCCCTCTTACTACTGTGTGGGCATGAGATTAACCTCCAAGTGCACTGACTGTGCAAAAGAGCTCTGTGCAGTTTGAAGGGAATAGGCTTTCCTTGTCTCACAACATCTGTTTCTTCTGTAGCTAAGATCTAAAAACTTCCAGGTTGAAGTGATTTCCTCTTCTTTCCAAGTCATACCTCAAAGCAAACTGTAGTCTGCCAAGGTTTAATGTTTAGCAAGCTACTGGTAGTGATTCTAGAAAGGAGCTCTCTCAATTTTATTTGTAGAAAGTATTCTTTATTTNGTAGTACTGCTAGTAGAAAGAGGAAACACCAATGGTGAAAATTTCTAAGTCCAAACAGAAACTTTTAGCATAATAATAAGGAGCAAATGGTCAGCAATTTCTCCCAGCAATTGACCAGCTGATTTAGATTCTTCCTTTTTAGACTATTTTGTCCATGCATGGGTGGGTACTCAGTCCACTTCATTAACTTCCTGCCTATACAAGACAAAGAATCATCTGCTTTGTTTATTTTTCTTTACTTCCGATTTTCTCTGTGCTCCATATATTTATTACTCTGTATTTTTACCTTTACTAGTGACATAGTTCCAACTACTAGTTTGAACTCTATCTCTTCATCTAGTCAAGACAGACTTTTTGTGGGCATAAATTTAATAAGAAGCTCATACAAGGTTTTTACTTCTTTCTTGAATTAATCCTCTAGCTGACTAAGTCTGAGTTTACCAAGAAGCAAGAACAGGACCAGAATATTGTAGGTTTATATCTGTTTTTTATCATAATTTACAGACATAATGCTTAAGATGTCACCCTCTGGATATAAATCTGAGACACAAGGTGTTATGGACCCATCTGGGACTGAAAAAGAAGACGCTTCCAGTTTTTACATATTAAGTCATCTTTCATATGCTCTCCCACTGCACCTGTCCATGGGCAAAAGGGCGAGAGAGGCTCCGATCGGGTTAATTCTCTGTATTGTGCTGACAGGCATAGGAAAACACATCCTGTTCCAAGATATCTAAGCAAACTCCATTTATGATGTTTTGACTCTGAAACCACATTCTTCAAAGCTTGACACCTCTTTGGGGATAATACTATTGAAATAGCTGATGAGAATTTTGCATGTATCTTTGCATGATTGGTTTACTAATGGGTCCTGGCCTTTCTGGATAACCTCTTTACTTCATATTTTCATCCTGTTAGCAATATGCCACATGTTATTGACACTTCATACACCTTGGAATTAATATACTATGATGTCTTCCACCCCTAAACCTTTTGAGAAATGTAATTTTGATCCAGAGCCTGTAGAGATTAATGCCTTCCTTTGCAGCTGCCTTGTGTTTTTGCTTTCCTTAATTCTCTTCACTAGGAATTTATTCCAGCTTTGCCTCCTAAGAGAAGGCTTAACAGTTCCTCATCTGTGAATTAGCTCTTTCATTACACCTTTACTTTTCTTCCAAAAACCTATGTAAACACATCCTCCACAGGTTATCTGGCTTAATGTTAAACCAACATTTGCAGAACATTACATATTTCCTCCGTAGATAGGTGATAAATTCTTGAACTAATAGATTTATTTTTTTTGAAAAAAACTTCAAAATTCTGTCTAAAATGTTTGATCATGGAACTTCAGAACTGCAAAATAAGACCATGTGAATGTTGAAAAAATTTGGTTTTTATCCTGAACTTACGTACTGATTGCATTATTATATCTAGTGCTCCAATTCTTTATTTCCTAACAGTGAATTGAAAAGTCTTCTGTTCTCTTACTAGGAAGGAAAAAAAAAAGTGGAGTGAAATATGATAAGCTTTAAAGCTTTATATGTAAAAACAGTTTGAAGATGCCAAATATGAAATTACACCACATGACCTCTCTGAATGCAACTGGCTTAATACAGAAATCCAGCATTCTTTCACTGTAGTTTGAGAATTTATACTAAGGTCTGAATTCCAGCAAAATTCATTGTACATATGCAAACTTGTATACAGAACCTGGTTCTAGGCAATTCCCAGTGATGCATACTTAGGCATTTGAGCTTTACTTTGGAGGTGACCTCATTGAATGTGTCAACGTTTTGGATTTGGACACTCGAATACAACCTGTCAAGATTTTCCTGTGCTTGAGATCTTTTTTAACATTGTATTTTTGTATGTATTTTGTGTACAAACCCTATGAGGCCTAAGACTTAGGCTTCTAAGTAGTGTTGAGCTGTAGACCAATTTAACCTTCAAAGAAGAATTAAGATGAAGGTTTGGGGATATATTGGACAGCGCATACTTCTCATCATATTACAAGATCTTGTGAGGACTTACATTCCCAGTTTTAGTGATTTCACAAGTCTGAACACCTTTGTAAGATCTCATCCATCTCCTAGTGGCACCACAGCCAGAGGATAGATAGCCTACATTAAAATAACTTCTGAGCAGCTCTGACGGCTTCCTGTTTGAGATTCAAAAAGAGGCAGATATGTGATTTAAGCTAAGTGGTCCTTATTTCCATGTCTCAATAAGGGTCTATTGACCAGAAAAGTAAAAATCTTTCATCCCATAGTACCTTGAAGAATGTTGTTCATCTGTGATTGATTTCTTCTTCCATTGTGACTTCCATTGCTAAGTTTAATGGATGCAGATTCTAGTCATCTGATTCAAAGATGGGATCATTATAGCTTTAAGATAGACACTTAATCTGGTCCTTCTTTCTCAGGAAAATACTCAGTGCAGTCCATATAGCCTAAAATATCCAAAGACATTTTACCTGGATTCACAACTATTGATATTCCAAATTCAGGCTTTCAGTGAAAACAGGTTAATGTGTTGAAAGACTAATTCTGAAAATCTGTGAAATTCTAGCAGATATAGTACTTACCCATTTATTTATTTGGGTTTGTTCTGACAGACTTCCTACTTTTTCCCTATGATTTATAAGGTCTTATGCATGTTGCAACCTTCAGAGACACCTGTCAAGTCCATTACTGCAAGATGACTTTCTAGTTTGAAACTCCTCAGATTGTTTGAATATGATGAACCTTGAACCTTGTGATTAATATTCATTGTGACTTTTTTTGGTTTCTTTTGTTTCTTGCTTTTTTTTTTTTTTNCGCTGCATTTGGCCTCTTCTTTCATGATTAAAGGGAGTAAGTCCTGGCTTGAGCTTGTGCCTGCACGGCCCTCTCCAATTATCAACTAGCACCTACTAGCTTTACCAAATTTACAGAGATGTATTTTTTACAAAATATCAGGTCCAAATGTATCTGCTTGCTTTCTTTCCTTCTTTTCCCTTTCAGTTTTGGTTGCAATTCTGATACCATTGTCTATGTCTCCCAAGAAACCCATTTTTCATATCCTACGGTGTGCTATTCTACAAAGTGGGCATTGTTACAACAGAACACAAAAAAAGTCCTAAAACTGACATTGCACAATGATTTCCAGTCTTCTTTTCTCAACACTCTCTTTTAAAATATTTTTTTCTAAGTACTGTATTTTCCCAAATGCTTCTGGTTTGGTTTCCTTCTTTAATTTACTTCATCAGATAAACCTTTTTTCCTCAAGATTTCGGGTGTTAGAAATGGAAGAAGAATCTCAAATATCTCACATTCATGGAAGAGAAGGTATGTAGTAATTGATTAAATTTGAGTTGTTGTGGTGAAATTAGACATTATTTGACTGGAGTCATGAGTCACTGAAGCTCTTCCTCTGCACAAGTAAATCAAATATAATTTTCCTGCTCTGTTCAAGTGCAGTGTGCAGTACAATATTTTTCATGTGGATATGACTAGTAGACACAGTGGCTTGATGCATACCTCTAGGTAAATGTGCTGGAGAAAAAAGTTTAAAATGTTTCTGCTAAAAGATTTAATTATCTAAAATTTTGGTAACAAATTATCTAATCTTTAATATGCTACCTACATGACTGGAATACAGAAGACTGTGTGAGGTGCCTAGTCTTCCTATAAAGTCTTTGTGAAGAGTTAATAACTTCAAATGGAGTCCAAGATATGGAGGGACACTAAGGGAGCCACGACCAATAAAAAACCCAAGAGGAATAATGAAAGCTAGGTATCTATCTAATACCTCACCATTACCTCAGTCATCAGCATCTTATCCAGGGCTGCCTCAGTTTTACTGTCTGTTTCCTTTGCAGTATCACTGCACCTTTCAGAAAGGTGGGATTAGGATGCACTCTTGTCTCTACAGTACTCACGCACAACACAGGGGATCCAAGATCAGTGCTGTCTCCTCACTCCCCAAAAGCTCTAGAATCTATCTAGTGATAGAATCATAGAATCATTCACATTGGAAAAGAAAGATCTTTAAGATTAGCAAATCCAACTACAAGCATAACACTGCCAAGTCCTGCACTAAACCATGTGCCTAAGTGCCACTTGTACATGTCTTTTATATACCTCCAGTGATGGTGACTTCACCACTTCTCTGTACAACCTGTTCCAGCACTTGGCAACACTTGTAGTGAAGAAATTTTTTCCTAGTATTTAAACTGCTCCTGGTACCACTTGGCTGTTTTCTCTTATTCTATATCTTTTTACCTGGGAGAAGAGAACAACCCCTTCCTCACTACAACTTCCTTTCAGGTAAATGTAGAGGGCAAAAAGCTCTCCCCTGAGACTCCTTTTCTTCAGCCTCGGTTCCCTCAGTCAATACTCGTAAGACTTGTGCTCTGGACCCTCCACCAGCTTCATCATCCTTCTTTTGACATGCTCCAGCACCTCAATGTCCTTCTTGTTGTGAGGGGCACAAAAGTGAAAGTGTGGCCTCACGGGGCAGTCACTTCCCTAGTCCTGCTTGTCACACTATTTCTGTTACAAGCAAAGCTGCTGTTGGCCTTCTTGGCCACCTGGGCCCACTGCTGGCTCATATTCAGCTGTTTGTACTTTTCTGCTCAATTTCCCAAAGTCTATAGCATTGCATGGAGTTGCTGTAAGCCAAGTGCAGGTTCTGGCACTTACCTTAATGTTCCATAAACTTCTCCAGCCTTCTTAGTGGAATTGTACCTCTGCCCATGAAAGAAATGAAAATTTTCTAGGGCTGGGGAGCTGTGAAGGGAGGAAAGGGAGAGAGAGAAAGGAAGTGCAAATATATACAAAAGAGGTTATAATTTTATAGACTAGTGGTTAGAGTAATCTTCAGCAGCAGGGAGAGGGAGAGCGGATCATAACTCCCAGCAGTTATGTCTTACTGTTTCAAATAATATTGTCCTAAAATGGTGGCACAAATACTTCTGTGATTGATTCCAAGGGTTTAATGACACAGTTGCCTTGTCTATGTGAAACACAGAACAGTACCATGCTGATACAGCAGGACAATATATGTTTTAGAACTGCAGTATTAAGTATGAGTCTGCTTAGAGTTTCGGTTCCCAGAATTTGGGGGCTTCTTACATTGTAGTTTCAAGTTGCAGTGCCACACCTCTATCTCAGATCTATTACTGAGCTAACAGACTCTACCAGATCATGTGAATATGCTAAGAATAAATTGCTAAACATGAATGGATGGGCTAATACACTTCGATGATGTTTTCCCCTTAAAATATTACACAAATCTGATTTACCACCTCTATTCAGGCAATAAGTATTGCTGCAGTAAATAAGTATCCTTTTCCATGAGGAGAAGCAGGGCTAAAACCTGATGTTATTTACCATCATCATCCTCCTCACCCTGATGCTAGGAGACACAGATGAAACCCTGGAACATTCCTCCTGTTGTGGCAAAACACAGCCTGAAATCTAACTGGTCCAATGCATTAATTTTCTGGTGTGCACATACTTTCTACATGACCTTAAAGAGGTATTACTGACCTGATGTACCTCATGATGCTCTTGCCAGGAATTTTCCCAGTAATTTCAAAGGTAATTGGAACAAGCTGAATATTAACATGTTGAGAATAAAATAAGGGCAAAACCACTATTTGTACATCAACCTTTAATAAAATGGTCCTGCTTAAAGAGAGGTGGTAAAGTATACTAAGTATGTTTTAAAGATTTCTATTGCTCTGGACATAATTCATCAGTATTTCACAGTATTGTTTTTGCATAATTATCCTTATTAAAATAATAAAAATATTCTATTAACTGAAAGTTCTTGAAAAATCTCTGTTAGGCAGTTGAAAGGTTATTCTTGAGTTCACAGGGTGTTGTTTGACTGTAGCCTGGAATATAAAAATTGTTCTGAGGAATTCTGTGATTCTGTGAATCCACTGGCATGGGATTTAATCCACTCTAATCTGATTACACCCAGAAGTAAAGGAGGTTAGATAATAGCAGAAATTAATGGACCAAACCATGTTATAGATTATCTGTGCAATTTTGTTAAACGCACCTGGGTGCAGAAAGTATGATAAAGGCAGAATATAATCTGCCAGCCCTCTACTTAAAAAGACTTCAAAGTAAATTTTGGTTTCTGATGCCCAGGTCATTTTTTTTCCTGCATTTTAGTATTCATCATTCTTCATTCACTTCTGGGACAAACAGTTTTGGGGAAGGATGTTCAGACACAGTTAAAAGGACCTCAATAGTCAGTATATTGAAAGAAAAAATATTAATAATTCAACAGAAGTTAATATGTATTGCAGTTGTGTAGTTTGAAAGAGGTAGATTTTCTAGTCCTGTCATTCTTGCAGCACAACTTGTCAAACCAGGTTACATTTGAAATGTGCCGGCAGCCAAGAATGTGAGAGCTCAGCATGTTGATGTGCAGAGGCTTGTTTGATTTGGGGTGATTTTCACTTTTCATCAAAGAAACTACCTGATCCTCTTTCATGGGTAATATTTCTGAGGCTCATTATCATTCTTTTGTTTGCTTTGGTTACTAGAGCTCATTGGAGGAAACATCTTGTTTAATTTAGAGTTGTAAAGATGTGATATTATGCTTTGCTCTTTTGACTTCCAGTCCAAAAAAACCTCCTTGGTTTTACCATGTTTATTGACACCCAAGGGAGTCTGCATTGTATAACATGTCAGACTTGATTTGTTTGTTTTTCCTTACCAATTGTCTCTGTTTTTCTAGGGAAAAAATCTCCAAAATTCATCTTCTTTTCAGACAAAATGATGAGAGCCTATGTTTGAAACATTACTAGTGTCACAGCATGAGAAAATTAATTTCATATGGCAACATCAACACAGAAGATAAATAATCAACTTACTCTGTCTCAGCTTAGAAGAGGTAGCATATAGATCAAGGATTGCAATCTCTTTAGACGTGCTAGCTCATCTGACTGTGATTGTCCGATCATACTTCTAGTTAATTTTTAAATCAATGGAACTGTTATTGTTCAAAAAAGTCAAAGTAGTTGTAGTAACTTAGATCTGATTTTAGTGATCCCCATTCATTTTAATGCAGTATACTGCTTTTAGCTTATGTTAGTTCATGGCTATGAAGAGATAAAAGTGCTACATAGATAAAAGAAATCCTGAGGTCCATAATGTCATATGTTCTTGGAGTTCCTGTATGTGAAACAACATTATTAATGTTGGACATTAGGAAAAACTTCTTCACTGAAAGGATCGTTAAGCACTGGAACAGGCTGCCTGGGGAGGTGGTGGAGTCACCATCCCTGGAAGTATTTAAAAGACATAGAGATAAGGTGCTTATGGACACAGTTTGGTTGTGTGATTGGCAGTGTTAATTGGTTAATTATTGGACTCAGTGATCTCAAAGGTCTTTCCAACTGGAACAATTCCATGATTCTATGAATTCTGTTTAGATTGTTTGATGGTTTTGTTTCAGTCTTTGCTTTACAGTCAATGGAAAGTTGTTATCTCGTCAAGTGAGAACATCATGAATAAATGTTGCATGAATAAATAAATATTATGGCTTTGTAATATGTCCCTTTTGTTTACTCTTGATTCTTCTTTCTTCCTTCATTGTCCAAACACTTTTTCACTTCTCTATCACACACCACTTTTATTTCTCTCTGTTTCAGTTTTCAGTCCTTATTCACACAAGGTTTACTTTTTCTCACCTGAAAGTATCTCCAGTCCTGTCCTGCTTTTCAAAGACTGTGACCAAAACCTCTACCACTCTGGAGGTTGGAATCATGTCTCATTTGCAGTTTAAAGCTTTCCTGTTCATAGTCTTTCTTACTCAGTGTCTTGCAGACACTCCCGTTAAAATGATGCTTATCTGTCTTCCATTTCCCCCAGCATTTTGTTAATGACATCGAAATCCAACCTACTTCCCTTCCTTCACATGTCATCAAACCAAACTTCTCCTGCCTAGAATGTATCGGTTGCGGTACTCTCAAGGTCAGTTTTGCGCACAGCCTATGTTCTTAGGAACATAGTTCTAGTTTCTTTTTCTTTCTGGTTAGGTGGGGCCACTTATCTTTCAAGAATCACTTCTTCAAGGTATACCACACTCAGTATTTATTGCTTCTTCTTTTATAAACATTCCTCAGTGTAACACCAGTTCCTTGAAAGCATCCCTGTGATAAATTTACCCTGCAACTTGCAGCACCAGTGTGGAGATATAGCTAAAGTGACAGATACGGGAGTATTTTCTTGTGTAGGATAATGTACAATACTTTGTAAAATGTGAGAAGCCTAGGATCCTTTAGAAGGACTGGACATAACTAAAGAGGAAAAGACAACTATTTTTGAGTGAGAGGAGGGAGCAAGAACAGCCTCATGGCAGCAGTAAAGTGGGGAAAGTGACTTGGCAAAACAGGTTGGAGCAGGTTGCTGTTTTGCACACAGCAACAGCTGATTTTGTTGTGCTGATTGGCTGCAACACTGACAGCAGATGAAGCAAATTTCTGTCAGACTTCTTGACTCTGAGTGGTTCCAAACAACATAGATACTGTGGTGATGGACCAAAGAGAGAGAGATATGATCTGTTCCATTATCCTGCTTGGAGCTGTTTAGACCTAATTTTTTAATTAACAAAACTTCACATAGAGTCCAGATATCCCTAGCTGTTTGCTATGCAGAGAGCTTATTCAAATTGTCAGCCACTTTCACTCATGCTGAAAGAAACCACTAAAATCGTGTGTGTTGCTCCAGATCACGCAAATGAAGAAGGGACACTACCATTAAGAGAAGTTAAGTCAGGAAGAACTTTCTGTGGGGGAAGAGAAGGGAAGAAATATACAAGGACAGGAAAATACTATTGTAGACAGTTTAGGAGCACCATGCTACTTTCCAGAAGAGCATTGATATAAATAGTCAAAATATAAAAAATTGTTTTGAAGCTAAGATCTCCAGTGATTAAGCTAGATTTGGTCTCACCAGAGAACATGAAGAAAGTGCTATAAAATGAAAGCATGCCTTTCAGCCAGGGGAAGATCTGCTTTCAGATGCCAGTGAGGCATGGATCACTTTTTGCAGTGGTGTCCTGGCCCACACTGCAGATTGAGTGGAAACATTTTCCAGTGAAAGGCTCCTGTCCTCAGTCCAAGTCCCACCCATTATCCTCTGCAGAGTGAATCAGAGCTTCCCAAACATCCATGATGTTATGCCAGCATTTTTTTTCCTACAATAGGTAAAGCGTCCTATACCCTGGAGTCTTGTACACATATCTAAATAATTTGAAATACATGTTAAGCTGGAGTTTCTAAAACATAAACATGCAAGGTAAAATGCATCTTTGTGAAGCAGGTTCCTGGAGTGATCAGGGAACAGTTAAAGGAACAGAGCTAGTAAGAACTTTTTACTGGAAGCATAATCCTGTCTTTTTTAGCTCTACAAAATTTCTCCACCTTCCTTCCTCATCCCTCCAGCAGCACTGAGCAAAGTGTTCCAGTATTAGCTCAAGATATGACTGATATAATTAGCTAACTGTTTCACTCCTTTCTTACATAAACCTGACACTACATTATAACTTCACTCAACCTGACACTGAATTATAATTTCATCTGAAGTAAACAAACTATAATATGTGGGGCCTGTCTTGAAGAATGCTCACGCAAAAGAAAATGTAGAATATTGTGGAGGTAACAAATGCAGTAACAACTGTTCATCTTAATATGCTTCTTCTACTTACCCTTAGTTCCAGCAGGCATATTAAATTCCTCTGAAGCTACATGCATTTTTCTAAGTCAAAACGTGTAGTCCTGAAATTCAGAATAGTCATTTGGTTTAGTTCAGTTTTGTCTTTGAGCCTTTCTGTGAGCAGTTGAAACAATGGATTTGAGAAGAGCTAGGTTACAGCATCATAAATGCACCCAAACTGCCACTGACACTTTCAGGAACAAATATTTATTTAGTAAGGGTGCAGACAGGCAGACAGGGAGAGAGCATACCATGATCTTCCTTTCTACCCTTTTAAAAAAAGAGTGTGGTATTCCTTTTTCTCCAGTCAGTGGGAACTTGGCCTGACTGACATGAGTTTTTAAATATGATGGGTTTGCAACTCTGTCAGGCAGCTCCCTCATGACACTGGGACTTATGTATATTGAGGTTCCTCAGATAGTCTAAAACCTGTTTTTTTCAGGGTGCTCTCTGACAAAATACTCTTTTCCAAGAAATAAGTGTTTCAATTAAACCATTATGTTCTAGGCGTTATCTACTTTAGTCATGTCTAATGATCTATTCATCACATCTGTGTCAGCTTTTAGCATTCAAACTCTCTATCAGATATTATGGTATTTTACAATTGTTATTTCAGAGATGAATTCAGTCAAAATAAATATGATAGCACTTATGTACATCCAGATACCTGTGTGTAGAATCATGGAATTATTTAGGTTGGAAAAGACCTTTAAGATCATTGAGTCCAGCTGTAAACCTAACACTAAACCATGTCGCTAAGCACCACATATACTAATCTTTTAAGTACTCCCAGGGATGGTGACTCCATCACTTTCCTGGGCAGCCTGTTCCAATGCTTGATAACGTTTCTACTGAAGAACACTTTCTTAATATCCAATCTGAACTTCTCCGGCACAACCTGAGGCTGCTTCTTCTTGTTCTGTTACGTGTTATTTTGGAAAAGAGTATATAAAGTTATATATATTTTTCCTAATTTAACACTTGATCTTTTATAAGACATAAAATTTGTAGTTATCATTGTCCAAATACCTTACTGTGTTATAGAACCGAAGAATACATGCATTTTCCACTTCCTGTGCTGAAAGCAGTTTACTGTCAGAATTTCCTTAAAACAGACACCAGTCAGTCTAGGGGTACGTATCTTGTACGTTTCTTTCTATGCCTGTTATAACCAGCCAGACCAGCATTTTCTAGCCTGTCCTGAAAAGATGGATTTGGTCTTTTTCAGAAGCACTGGACAAATACTTCTGCTAACTTCAGTGTAATCTGGAGCTGTGAAATATTCTCTGAAATCATGCAATTTCTGCCTAAATTGGTTCCACTTCCAGTAGCCACATTGACAAACATTAGCTAAGCTTATCCAAGAGCATGTACTCCCAGTGAGCTGAACCTATGAAAAATGTCATTGAGAAGATATGAATCAGGGTGCTTTATCACAAAGTGCATGGAATATAGTGAGATTACCTGGCACTCTCCTAAATAAATATCAAAAGCATCTGTTGAATAGGCTTGATTAGAGAAATCCATTTCATAATGATAATATTTTCTGGAACTGAAGAAGGCAGAATTGTATGAAAGTTTGGATTGCAGATGGATTCAAAACATGACTTGGGTTTCCATCCTTACTTACATTTTGCCATGTGAGGCAAGGCAAAATCTGGAGTATATAAATGATGCTCACAATTAGCCTCAGCTAAGGCCACCAGGACATTTCAGACTGTGGTATCAAATTTACAGCAGCCTCAGGATTTTGCTGGATAATTCCAGTTTGCCATTACTCCCCAGTATCCCAGCATACAGTTTGATGAATTATTTGAATTCTCTTCAAAGCACGTATAATTAGCTCAGTTTCTTTTGTCTCTCTAAATCTTGGCAAGTTATGTCTTGTAAATCCATCTTTCATTCCCCCCCAGCAAAGCATAAAGCAAGAACTATAGAACATACAAAAACTAGGTGAGGACAAAGCACTCCCTTTTCAACACACAACATACAGAACTACTATTGTTACTTATTTACTCAAGTATGCCCAAATGCCGTAGTCAGTATAAATTCCAGTCATCAGAAACACCAGTAGCAGCTATTCTCACTGGAATGAACCTTTATTTGTACAACTCTCAACAAGACTGCTTGTAATGGTCAGTGGCTTTTTTCCTTATGACATTATTTTTTCATCTCCCCCTCAAATTTTTATCTCCTGCATTAGGCAAGTGAGCCTTGAATGACAGGAAGAACTTTGTTGTGGTCCATGATTCATTTCACTTATTCCCCAGCCACTCCCTGGGTGTGTTTTTATAGGAGTGGGCTCTTTGCAATCTGAAGTAGCATAGCTCTGTAACAATGTTGCATCACCTGCCTGCCAAGGGAAGGGACTGTTGTAATTAACATCTTGAAGAGGAAAATGCAACATCTATTCAGAAGGCTTCCAACACTTCAGTCCTGATGCAACAGCTTTGTCAAATTAAAATGCTTTGAAAACATCCATCCAGAGGCTCTGAAAAGTGTCACTTCTACAAACTAAAGATGCCTATGTTCTGTATAACTCCTATGTTTGGTAATTTTTTATTGTTGGAAAACTTTTCCATAAAAACAAACAAAGCAAAAAACCCTCAGAGATCTGCTTTGAAGAATATCATATACGTAAGAGTTACTAAGGCTGATTTTTTTCAGTCAGATCATTTAAATGCTCATATAAAAGCAACCATGAGCTGCAGCATACCAATTCATGTTTTAGTGCAGTGTTTCTGTTTCCCTAGCATTTGCTTTCACAGGCATACTGCTTGGGCCTGTGACTGCCTCTTTCTTATATTCTTTCAGAGCTCAGCACATGTGTGGACCCACTTCTTGATTGGACCATGTAGGTTTTATCTGTGAGGACAACCTAAGAACAAATTACATGATGCTGCATTTTTATGATCTTAAGGAGGGGTATTTCTTATTCGCCGTACCTGACATTTGACTCCTGGTTGGAGAGGATGGTTCATAAAGTCCACAGCTGTTGTCCAAAATTGAACTGTTACCTATTTCCACAGGGCTGAAAAGTACATGTACAATTCTGGTGACCCACCTAGTTTCCATAAAAGGAACACTATGTCAGGACAGAAAAGAGGAAAATGCTCAACTCCAGAGTAGTCTGACATATGGCATTGCACTCAACATGAAATCAGACATGTCTTGTCTACATTGAGTGTTCTTTTCTTCAGAATTAGAGGAAAGCATGTAGACAACCTGCAAGATGTCAAGGGAAATATTGCATTATGTTAAGAAACCAAAAAAACCTCTGGACATGAGAATAGAAGAGGTAATAAACTCAGAATATATTAGTTATGTGATACTAAGTACTTAGTACTTATATTTGAATTCCTACCTGGAAATAAAAATACCAAAAACATTTGGTGCATTTAGAAAGCAGCTGTGGTACATGAAAGGCAGTAAATTACCAGTCTATTGAGCAGTAAATAGAAAGGGAAAAAAACCCAACTGTTAGGTCAAAATAAATACTGTCTCAAACTGGGAGCTCAGGCACTTTTTTGCCACTTTTTTGCCACTTTAGCCATTAACCTTCAGAGCCTTCTCAACCAGTTGAAAAGAGAAGCATATGCCAGAAAGAAGATTTCCTTTGTAAAAATCTCCATAAATTGCAAACTCTACATTTTACATCACCCAATAAGAGTCGTCATTAATAAAATTCACCTATGTTTCATCTTCATAAGAATACATAATAAAGCCACTTTCCATCATTTACCAGCAGTCCTGGCTAACCAGGAAGGTTCCAGTGGACTGGAGGTTAGCAAATGTGATGCCCATATACAAGGGCCAGAAGGTGTATTTCAGAAACTACAGGCCCATCAGTCTGACCTTGGT
>VWZY01007957.1:67074-79758 GCA_013399075.1 Chloroceryle aenea
ACAGGCCCATCAGTCTGACCTTGGTTCTGAGAAAGGTTTTGGAGTCTTGAGTGCCATCAGGCAGCATATCCAGGACAATCAGGCAATCAGGCCCAGTGATCATGGATTTATGAGAGGCAGGTGCTGCTNTAAGACGAAGGACACTGAAGTGCTGGACTATGTCAAAAGAAGAGCAGGTGAAGGTCTAGAGGATGAATCTTATGAGGAGTGGCTGAGGGAACTGGGGTTGTTTAGCCTAGAGAAAAGGAGGTTTGTGAGAGACCTTCTTTCTCTCTACAACTGCCTAAAGGGAGGTTGTAGTGAGGAGCTTGTCAGTCTATTCTCCTAAGTAATGAGCAAATAGCCTCAAGTTGCACTAGCAGTAGTTTAGATTAGATATTAGAAAAAAAAATTGTCGCTGAAATGGTTGTCAAGCTCTGTAACTGGCTGCCCAGAGAAGTGGTGGAATCACCATCACTGGAGTATTTAAAACATGTATACGGAGCTTAGGTACATTGGTTAGTGGAGGAGTTGGCAGTGTTTGGTTTGTGGTTGGACTCAATGATCTTAAAGATCCTTTCCAACCTAACAATTCCATGATTCTATAAATAATATTTAATTCTGGTGGAAGCATTGCAATGTACTCAGAGTAACTTTTCATTCTTTGATGCTAACCAGCAAAATTCAGCTGAATAGCCCAAACACGAACACTAATGGAACATTCCATGGGGTCATTAGTCAAACACGGGCATGAGTTTACCTATTATATCTGTTAACAGATCATGTCTTAGCTTTAAACGATATTTACATGGAAACAGTCTTATGTCAACAATTAGAAGACCAGCTTGGAAGATGAAAAGATTTTTAATGGATTATTTGTGTATTATTCAACAGCATCTTCAGCAACTTAACACTAAGCAATCAAGATGTCTCAATCTTAAATGTACTTCTTCCTTGATACGTCAGTTGCTTCGCACAATAATTTATTCCTCGCCATATAGCCTTGACTCAGAGAGGTATGTAAGCATATGTGTAATCTTGAGCAAGTGTGTTTCACTGATTTCAGCAGGTGATTCATAATCCTATTGAATTACAACTTCGGCCTTACTCTGTTAACTTCTTTGCCTATGAATAATTCCTTAGAGTTTAAATTCCATTACATCCTCCAATACTTTGCTTTCAGTGTTTTATGCTTTTAAAAAACTTAACAATTAAGTCTTTTGGGACAACACACTTATAGCTAGATGTCTTTGAGCAAGGGGGACTGGCAATATTATGCTAGAAGTCAGCCACTTCATGCTATTCAGCAGGCACTCTAGCAGTTCCTTATTTGGTTTAGTATGTGCAACATGGCTCAAATTTGTAATCCAACCACTCATCCTTATCTGCTATTTGTTGTTTTTTCAAGTGAAGATAACAATTCATTGTTATTGTTAGATTTCTGTGTGAAAACAACCGTGTCTTGCCTTTGCAGGGTAAGCTCCTTCTCTTTGCAAGCTCCTTTCTAAGCCTATGTATTGGGAGGACCCTTTTCATCTCTAAAGCATCTTCCCATAGGCTTTGGCATATGAACTAATCACAGTCTGCTCATACATTAAAGTAGCCATTATGCAGGATCACAACTTAACAGCATCTGTGGCCTATGCACCCCAAACCGGGGTGCAATAACAAGAGCATCTACTATTTCTGCCTAGGATTAGCAGGCTGTTCCCACTGGTGTTTTCCTGCTACTTCTCTTTAGCTTGAGCAAAAAGGACCATGAGATAGTAGTACTGCATGAGAAATTGAATCAAAAGCCAACCTTTTACAGAATTCATTTCTTGGGAAACACATTTTCTAGTGTCTGCTTAAGAGCTTTTTGTAAATTCAGTCTGCCCCTTAACTGCTTTGCAACAAGGAGATAATGTGAATTAAATCTATACCCTCTGCATTCTGAACTGTGGTGGTTAATGGGTCACATTCTTCTGCTAATGAAATGTTGTTTGTTTCAATAAAGTATGTCCTGACATGAAGGATGACATGATATTTTAGAGCACCACAGAAAGTCTGCAACTAGGAAATAAGATTTCCACTGTGTCAAAACTTGCCTTCTGTCTGAACATGGTAGTTTTCAGAAGAAAATCAACACTAAGATGCTAAATTTCAAAGCAGAGAAGAACAGAATGAGTTCTTTGTAAACTTTTTAACAGAAATCTTGACTTCCGTTGCAGAATAGTCATCTTTAGTATTAGCACAGCAGAGCTATTTATAGAGGGGGAAGTAACGTAGTAGTGTAGCTAAATTGTTCTGTTTCCAGAAGCTGATGTACCCAGTCATTTCTGTGTAATTATCACTTCTGCACTGCAATATACCTGTAAATTAGTCTCAGTGAGTTGCAGAACATTAAATCAGTGTAGAAGTCCTTTGTCTTGCCTAACTTTGTATCTCCAAACTATTTTCTTCAAGGCTGAAGAGAACAAGTATTGGTTCAGGCCCTGCTCAGGGACTGCTGGTGTCATTTCTCTACAGTGGGCTGCACAGAGTCCAAGGACAGGACTTTAGTTTGAGAAATGCTGGCGCACAGAATCTTCTAGGAGAAGGTGTTAGGCCACACTATAGCTCCCCTGAAACAGCAAGGGACACTGACATAAGCATGCCTTTTACTACTAAGTTACTTACTAGTGCTAACAGCTGTCATTGACTGTTCCTAAGTCCTTACATGAAGCTAGATTTCTTTTTGTGCCCATGGGAAACAATACATTGTTTGGCTTTCACGGAGCATTGCTTCAGGCTTCCTCTCTGGTCCTTGTTGGTGAGCTTCTGCTGACACTCATTTAAGACAAAACTGGGTACTAAAACATCCAGGTATTGTCCATGTCTACCATGTCCACCAAAACAGCCCTCAATTTTGTTGCTCTGTTTGACATGGCACCTCAAGCAAGCAGAAGGTCTCCAGCTAGCCTTTTTAATTTCTGGTACTCCTAAATTAATGAAAGCAGAGTCAAAAAGGACTCTTTTCTTCAGATACAAAGCAGCATGTGCCATGCAATGCAGGAAAAAGTGTGAAAAGAAAATAAATGAGGAATTATCCAGGTGGGCAGAAGTCACTAACTATGCCTGAAGAAAACCCTGCCATTAAAACCTTGAGATTAATGTAGTATGACCCAGTGTAATGCAACCTAGCATATGAAAGACTGAAGCACTCGAAGAAGGCAGGTTTTATGTCCCCAGTAAGAGAGTAGATGGGAGAAGGAAGTAAAAATTAAATAGTAGGTTCTGGGTGTTTGATATTTAACATGCAAGAGATAAATTTCCCCCACTTGTTTCATTAGGAGGATGCAAAGCAATCATTTCACTGGCAACATTTACTCTGGAGATATCCCAAAACAAGAGGAACAGTTAGCACAAAAGCATACACAACAGACTACTGTCAGATCCATCACTTCATGCACAGCCTGGTTACAGGCTGAGAGGAATGCCTTGATACACAATGACTAATGTGAACAGTTTTCTGCATTTACAGAAATACATGTACATTCATTTTTTTATTATGTTTGCATGGAGGAATAAGTTGAAGTAATCAAACTTGTGCTGGGAGCAGTAGTTCTAGCTGCTGAAGGACACAGAAATTTACACCCTGTCACATAAATACTTCACAATCTCACTGTAGTTTAAAGAATACTTTGAAAGAGAAACCAAGAAAGACTGAGGACTAGTTTTACTTTTTAGATTCCCCTCCACTTGCACGAGGAATCTCTAACATTTGAAGATCTGTCTGAGCCCACTTGGATGGTGGTTTTCCATCTTGTGCTGAAAATGTTAATGGTCATCCATTTTCCCTGCAAGGTCGTATACGAAGACAAAGGAGGGAGAAGCCCTAATACAGCTGCTTTGGAATCTCTCTGCCACCAATGCTTTGACCATTCTTCATCTGTGGGAGAGTGAATGGCAAACTGATTTAATTCTGACAGCAATAGCCACAGAAGTGTGTTACACTGCAGGGACTGTAACCCACTTAACACTACATGGAGGAGAGGGAGATTCAATAGTATTCCCAAATTCCCTATTTTCTGTGGACTGCTAAAATCCTTTAGCCTGTCCCTTTTCCCCTTTCAGTATCTTGCAAAGTTGAGTGGTGCTTACTGTCTTTGCTTGCCCTGGTCATGTGTTGGACTACCATCTCAGAAGTGTCGTCCATAAATCCAAGGTCCATTCCCAAGTGCACTATAAAAAATGATACTGTGGCTCAGAAAGTCACAATGCAGACTTCATGGGAAAATATTACCTCACAGAAGATTATGTATAGCAGGTATAAAGTTCTCCTCTATCGCCACAGAGCATTACTCCCCCAGGACATTACAGCTGGACTTTTGTAAAAGCTGTGATTTCTTTCTTCTGGAAAATATTACATTTTTGGAAAAAGTTGCCTTTGCATTGTTTTCTGATTCTGCATTTTTTTAAATATAAAATTATTTAGTCTGAAAACACTTAGCTAGGTGTAATTACTATTCCTAAATCCTGGTAAGATGATTACTATTCCTAAATCCATCCAGATGATGTTTAGAAGGGCTTCCTCACAGTGGAGAAAAGGCAATCTGCAGGTGATGATAGGCTTACCATAGTAAAGTCTTTTGGCTGTTGTCTAAGACACCTCAATGCTACTACCACCATAAGTAATCAAAGAAAAAACAACAGAAATCCTAGAGCGTAAAAGGTAATGCACGGTGATGGAGCACTGGAACAGGTTGCCCAAAGAGTTTGTTGAGTCTATTATTCTGGAGACTTTCAAAACCTGCCTGGATGCGTTTCTGCATGACCTACTCTAGGTGATCCTGCTCTGGAATGGTGGTTGGACTATATGATCTTTTGGGGTTACTTCCAACCCCTACCATTCTGTGATTCTGAGATTCTGTAGTACTTGAATGCTTTCATTGTGGGTTCACATGAGAAGATTCAAGAATTCTGTAGTCCTCTACTATTTATATTATTACTTTTACATACAGAATGCAATTAGCCAATAGGAAAAAAAAAAGAAAAACTATTTGCAAGCCATTTTAAAAATAAATACTTTTGGGACTGGAAATTATCTGCCAAATATTGCTTAATAATCCACTATGAAATTTTTATTTTCAGCGTTTTCCTCTTCCTTTCTGACAATACATATCCCCAAACAAAATTCCTGCATGGGGATATGCCTTGATTTTCATCAGCCATGTCAAAAGATGATGCAATAGCTGTGTAAATCTTTGCAATACTTTTTATTTCTAGGAAAAGCTTTCAGGAAAGCACACGTGCTCACTCCATGCATATTCAAAACTCAGCAGCTGTATCATGATGAGTTGCCTTGATTTGGCTCCAGAATTACAAATTATAGCCATCAGCACACATCCTGCCAAGAACAGAGAATGAAACTCTGTTTAGTCCAATCATCCTGCTCTAGTTGCAGTCATGATTTTGCATCCCTTGAAGAAGTATTTCCTTCTAAAAGTATTGCAGTAAATTTATTAGTGTAACTATTCTGAAAATACAAAGAAGGGTTTTGTTTCCTGCAGGGCTTCTATCTCTCCCCAAATCTGATTGTGCGGGTCATTACTGCTGATTGAAACTGAACTGATGAAACAACATTTCACAGTAAAGGGCTGGTTGCTGAGTCGAAAGGGTTTCACTGGAAATATCCGGGCTTGAGTAGCCTCCACCAAATCTGAGATATGGCTCCAGTGTGACTGAGCAGGGATTACTATCAAGGTTAATTCCAGAACAGAGGATATGAGGAACACAGAACTTGATGGTCCAGTGGGCAATTCTGCCTCCTGCTTTTGTTCTTTTTTTTTGTTCTTTTTTTCCTTTCCTTCTTTTCCTTTTCCCTTTTTTCCTCTTTTCCTTTTCCTCTTTTCAGTTCGTTGTTTGTTCTTTTGTTTGGGTTTTTTGTTTGTTTCATATTGTTTGGTGGTTTTGTTTCCTTGTTTCTCTGTGGTTTTTTTTTTTTTTCTTCATTCTGAAGTAAGTTATTTTCAGTCCAGTTTGTGTTTAAATAAAAGCTTTCTTAAAGGCACAGAATGTGGGAACCCTGATCAGCTGGAAATGTTGATTTTTTGTGATTTTCAGGACTTATTCAATATTCCTGTAGAGAAACTTTCCTACTAGAACCCTCTTGAGTAGAAAAGATTCCAGATGTCATCTCCAGATTGCACGCCTTCATTTTCTTCTTTAGTTTTTTTCCTGGAATATAGCTAGGTCAGTTTTGGACAGATGTCATGTTGCAGGAATAAATTCTTGTTGGTACAGTATGTCAAATACTTCACAAAGACACTGCTTTCATAAGATTGTTCTTGATCTGGACTAAAATCTGAAAAAGATATTTACAGGGTAATTTCAAAATAAAGTTTGACAGACTTTGATGCACCATTTGTCAATGACAATACAAAGATATTGCTCTGTTTTGGATCATTACTCCCTAGTTTCTCTTCTTCAAAGCAGTTAAAGTCTTTCAAACATTTACTTTGGTATGTATATCCCAAAATGCTCTGTCATTTGGTGTATATATATCACAAAATGCTCTGTCACTTTGGGATTTCCCCATTCATATGACCCCAGTATGACAGGGACAAATCAGCATGGTTTCTCTTGGAGGATATTCAATCCCTTTCAGTCCATTAATGCTCTCCTGCAGCCGAAAGAGGGACTCAGCAGCAGCATGATTAAGCCAGCTCTCAACTCAGTACAAGAGGCTAATGAGGAAACTGAGTGGTGGAAAGATGAAACACAAGTCAATGCTATAGTTCAAAAACTTCCTGAGAAGGAGAAAATAGGTCAGGAAGCTGTAATCAGTGTCATATCACAGACAAAACTAGCGAGTAACTGTGAGACTGCACTCTGTTTCATGGATATGTAAAAAACTTCATGTCCGAGTCACACCTTCGCAGACAATATTGGCAATGGTAATATGGAGCTGTCCAAACAACATTGACTGGTGTCAGGCCTCTCTAAATACAAAACAGTGCACACCAGCCTGAGCAAAGCTTCCAGATGTTTTAAGATTTGGTAGCATCACATAACAACTGTTGAATCTTACTTTTTCCTATGAGGTTCCAAACATCCCATGTTACCAAGACTTCAGAAAGGCACTTACCAAGGAATCTGCACTAAACAGACTTATTGTACAGAGACTGTTAATGAATGCATGATCAGACACTGCCCCAGAATTCTTGGCAAGGTTCTGGCTCCTATTGAACTCACTGTTATTTTAGCGACCTAGCATTTTACATGCTTTCTGTCTGATGTCAGATCAATTAATATTTTCAAAGTATGTGGTTATCAATTATTTTCTTACTGTGAAGTGCCTGTTCACAGGCAGGTATTAATGTAATGTGACAGATAAACAAAAAAAACCTAAAAGCACGGTGACTTCAATAAATAAAATACATTCTCCGGAAAGGATGTTCTGCACTTTTTCAATAGGCTTTTCAAGAGATGCTATTATATATTAATAAAGAAGATTTTGGCTATCTTTCACTGGAGAAAAAGGAGTGAGAGGTATTCGAAGGTGACAATTTTCTTATGTGCTCCTTCTGTTTTATTATTAGGAAAACCAGTAGATTATCTCACCATAGTAATTTGGAATGTTCATGTTCTGGTTGAATGCAAGAAACAGTAGGACAGGCCTGTGGTTGTTGAAGGTAGAAATCGGGCTCCTACCATATAGCTGATTAGAAATACAATACTATATTGGCTGGGCACAGAGTGGCTGGAGAGCAGCCAGGTGGAAAGAGACCTGGGGGTGCTGATCGACAGGAAGCTGAACATGAGCCAGCAGTGTGCCCAGGTGGCCAAGAAGGCCAATGGCATCCTGGGCTGNACTACAGCTAGAATGTATTTTTTCAGTGACTGGTCTATACAACATCCTACCATTGAGTAAGTGACTGCAGTTTCATTTTGTGTGGCAATCGAAACCATTCAGTTTCAAAGAGCAATTGAAGTTTATTAAAATGTTCCACTGCTAACCACCGAACAGCAGCAGATTTCTACTGGCAGATATAGGCAAAGAAACTGTTTTCTTTTTCAGGACCAACTGTATCAGGAATGTGTCATTAAGAAGCAGCCTTTTTAGTTTAGCTTTATAGTCACTCTAAAACTGACTTGAAATGGCAGGTTGCATGTTAATAAAGAAAATGGATATTCAATTCTGCATGCCCGGGAAGTATCAGGGCAGGCTTCTTGGAGCACTCTGCAAAATTGAACCTTTAGTTTGTGAGAGAATCTTGGGACTTAATTGTGCACCATGATAAAACCCCAAAAGCTATGGAAGATGACAATATATGTAGAGTCAAATGCTCCATGGTAGATTCGGTTCACTACTAGAGCAGATCCTAGGTACCGCTGTGAGTGACATAATCAACTCCACTATACCTAACACTGAGACACACACAGATGGAATGCACTGGCTACAGACTGTTCATAGCCAGACAGTCTTTAGGATGGTTTCAGACACTGAAATGAGGGCAAACTTGGAGTGTAATTGACATCATAAACCCACTCTTTCCTCTTGCACGTGTAACTGGCAATGGAGCACATGTCTCCATTTGTCCACGGTTTGTGCAGAGTAGGAGTTCATTGCATCTTACAGCCAGAAGTCTTCTCTCATTAACTCACTTCAACATTGCAATTTACACTTTTGGAGGTGGGAGAAAAGATCCTCAGACTTAGTCCTTAATGGGTTGACTTTACACAATAAGATCTTTATTTCACTTAAGAATATGTGCTCCAAGTTCTCAGCGGGGGAACAAAGCTTTGTTTGGTAGACGGAGCTGTTTATATACAATTCAAATGAAGCTTAAGTAGCTGACTGCTAACTAACAAAGCACCAAGATTCCAGTTCTGTATGCTGAAAACCACAGAACTAAATCCACTCTTGATGCCACCAAAATATATCACTGCCAGAAGCTGATTCAGAGGTTGGGAAAACTAGGGTCTACTTCAAAGTTAATTCTGGGGTTGCCCAGTGTAAAACTTACAAAACATACTTGAAAAAATCAAAATATGAGTCATTGACACCAATCCATCAGGACATTGTGGGAATCTACTGCTATTACCCTTTGGGCTAAATGACTTTCTGAAGAAATTCTATTGAAAGCAAGTCACAGGAGACTACTTTGGACCTCTCTGGTTAGTTCTTCTTTCCTTTTATTTCCTTCCTTCTTGCATTCTTGCATTTTGTTTCTTGTTTGCTTTTTTTGACATTCAGTCCTTTCTTGCTGTCTTTTTTTTTTTTTATCCTTGCTCTTTATCTCCCTCTCTAATAAATTAGTTATTTAATACTCTCTCTCTTCCTCTTTTTCTTTCTATGTTCCTTCTTTTCTTCCTTCCTTGATCCTCAGTGTAATAGGAGAAAAGGACTGAATCAAGTTCTGGACATTGATCTAAGGGTCTAATGTTCATTAGCGGGGGAGCCGTGGCAAATACAATCAGTGTAGAAACACCCAGTGAATGGCAGTGTTGAACCCAGAGAGCTTATGACATGCTTTGCACCAAGCTGACTCTAAAAGGAATGGAAAAGAGTGTATCAGAGTAGTGAAATGACAATTTCAGCATTATTCTCCTATCTTACAAAAAAGGGGATAAAAAACTCTGAGAATATATATATTACTTGAGCCAATTCACATTGAGAGTTTGTTGTCACAGAATCAAGCTGTAAATGAAATTAGTTGCTTCTCCCATTCTTCTATCTCTGCCAGCAGTGCTGCGCCGCATACTCCCATTCTGTCCCTCCAATAGTCCCATAGATTTTTCACTCTAAAGAAATGCAATTTAAGGACACCACAGCAATAAAATTTGGTAAAAGTGCACTATGATGTGTCTTCAGCCTTTATTAGGACTGACAGACAAATATTGATGGAAACTGTCTGAGGGCAAAATCTGCCTTTCAAATCTTATTTCTCATCCCCAGGCAACATGCTTACTTTCCACAGAAAATTTAATATTTTCTTCTTGAAAATCTAATGCTTTTAGAACAAAAGAAAATTCCCATGACAGCTGCATAGCAGCCATATTATGTTACTTTCCCTGTAGCAAGTAGCATGAAAGCAGTGTTTTCTAGATGTTTTGGCCTAGGAATGGGATCTAGGCTCCACTGAAAAATGGGAATGTCAGGAACTCAAATTCTCATGAAGGTTCCCATGGGCACATTTCAGAACCAGATATTGCATTTTTTCTGATTTTTACAGAAAGACTGAATTTTTGATTAAGATTTCTCCAACAACTTTGATTTTATATTATATGGAATTTTCTGTTTCTAAATGAAACAAAGAGCACCAGTTATCTCCAGTTAGCCAGTAACCCTCATTCAGGAGATAAAGAAAAACACTGATATGCTTATGGACATACCATATTCAATATCTGATTTCCTGAGAGGTAGAGGCTGAAAACTCAAGATTCTTCTCCATACTCTGAAACTCAGCAGGATGAAAATGGCAATTAGTTTTCTACTCTTGTAAACAAACAACGCTCTCATCACCAGGCTTATGTAGTCATTTACATTTGTGCAGTATGCAGCTGAACATTACTAAATACTAGATCTAAATAATTTTTTAACTGTAATTAATTCATATGGGAGTTAAGCCCCTCCCCAATCCCCTTATGGCATTAGGAGTGACTTCCACTTCAGGCAAAATCTGCTCTTCAAAGCCTAGTACACTTTGCAATAGGGTCTGCTGCTGAGCTCTACTCCACTGAAAAGCCAACAGTGCTTCTTCTCTACCCCCTCATAACACCTTTAACTCCTTGCATTCCACTGCACCACAAAGCCATATCAGCTTGTCAGGATGTAAGTGAATTCTTCTTGAACAATCCAATAATGCTGCTGAGAACATTGGGGAAGTTTTTCTGAAGAAATGAGGAACCTCTTTTGCTGTAGTAATTCTTTCTCACTAAATTGCAAGATTTTAGAGAGAGATACTTCCAAAGGAACTTCAGCATAAGCTCTCTGCTGTTTAAAGCATTTCACAACCTTTGCTTTGGTAACAGACTCTTGCTAGAGCTGTTCTAAGGCTGCACTTAACGTCAGGATCCAGTTTAAAAGGCGCCCCAATGATTGCTTTTGGTTTCAGTCACTTAAAATGTCTCTGCCTCTTCAAATTAAGTAGGTACTATACTACCAGAACAACATTACTAGACTTTCATATATAGATGTAGATATATAAATGTGCAAATATTGTTAGTCTTCAATTAATACCAGTGTTCTCAAATTACTGTCAAGGAAATACTTAGCCAATACTGAAAGTAGTAATACAAATTTGTATTAGGATAAGAAAATAAGGTCTTGGGTTGCTGAACCACTTTTAAGTTATTCATTTCAAAAGAATCATCTATGAAATTAAAAAATCTTCTATTTCTTGAAAGGCTTATTTTCAGAAATTGAATTACGTATTCCACTGGATAGTTGGTTTGAAAATATAGACGAAAAGATAGCATTGTGCTCCTCTTCAGAAATTAAATTACTTGAAAACTGAGCTGCAGATTTACTTGAAAATAGTAATTCTAGGAGGGCACTAAAAATTAGACATGAATATTCCAAGGTTGCAGAGATCTGGAACTGAGTCTTGTTCCTTGAATATCATATACGATACTGTCTGAATTACATTTTTTCTTAACCAGCCCATGAAGAATTGATAAAAATGTTATTGACTAATATTGCTGAGACTTTTGTCTCTTTATTAGTGTCATGAAAGTTTCACCACTAGAAGCCTAGTGTCTTTTAATAATTTGCATTCTTAGCCACCTATTAGAAAGACAATGCGCCTAATGCTTTTTCAACAATCTATTAAATAAATGCACTCAAATTTAGGACTTTCTTTCCTAGCATCAACTTTCTTGTCTGTCTCAGACCAGGTGTGTGAGGGCAAGCTCATGATGTCAAAACACACTTTCTCCCTTTAAGGCCCCTGTTTGCGGCACAGAACCAAGTTGAAAGGTTGCTTGATTTCTAATCCTATGAAGAAGATATGTGTGATGCCACATTAATTTATATACTCTTAAACCAAATGACAGTTACAGACATTGTGTTCTCAATCACATCTGATTTTTATGACAGCTCATTAAGACTCTTTCTTGTCATACTTTTATGTAATCAGTTAAAAAGGGGTTCATACTTGTAGTGTATCTTTGCTATTACATTCTGCTTTGCCACAAAATGTTTAATAGCTGTTCATTTGAGAGTCACACCAACAATTATAAAAATCTTTATGAGCACTGATGTTCATACACTGTTGAGACAATGACTAAGCATCACAATTACCATTGCATGGTGGGAAACACTGGCATGTGATGGGTGAAATTTCTGGAAGGTACTGAAGAACTCACAGATGATAGAAAATGGGTAGATATTAAATATGGTCCCTGAGATATGATGTTTAGTTTAGGAAATTCCTAATCCATTTACCCTAATAATCTGGAAGAGCAGAGTGGCTGTTGGATTTTGTAGTGCTTGTCCTGTCTGTAACACCCTTTGCCCACATATTCTCTGTTGGCCAGAGCTGCAGGCCAGGTTTTAGCTAGCTCCTTTCAGCTGTTCCTCTGTTGTGAGTGGCTTATCGAAGCCATTTTTCTCTAGGAACTTGATTTGCACTTGATTCTGAAGAAGTTAAAGTAACGACTTTGCCATAAAACCCAATGAAATAGTTGCTTCTTCCATCTGATTTTTTTTATCTGAGACCATTTCACCAGAAATTATGT
>VWZY01007957.1:79792-91486 GCA_013399075.1 Chloroceryle aenea
ACTCTGAGGGAGATTCTTCTCTGATTCATGAATAATGAATCTATTTTGTGTTACATTTGTTACATGAAATTTTGTAAGCAACTGAGAACAGAAGGTAACCCAATGAGCATAGTAAGCCAGGTCTTGTCAATCTCTACAGAAAGTACAAAGAAAACATTGACTGTAAGATACCATATCACAATATCTTAAGCCAATGTATGATTGTGGTTTATTGTTTCAAGATACCAGTTCCACAGTATCGCAAAGTAGAAGCTTAATGATTCCCATGAATACAGAATCTAGTAATAGTTTAAAAAACTGGAGGCATGATAGATGACACACTGTCCTTTGCTTCACTAGGTGTGGAAATACTACTTGCTATGCCGAGGACAAACCAGAAATTGTGCAAGAACAATTAACTAAATCTTCCCTGCAGAAGAATCTGTAGACACACCTTGCCTTCTGTAATGAGATCAAAGAGCTCTAGAAATACACTTGCCAAGGCCTTTATAGAGCATTATCCCCAGATCACCTGGAATGTGAGTGACATAGTGAATGCTGTTGTCCTTACTGGCATTTCTAAGCTCATATCTGAGATGGCATGCAACTCACATTTGTAACTTTAGAGAAATTAATTAAGCAGCATTACAAAGAAACATGAACAACCTGTTGTTACTCAATGGATTCAGGACTAAGCAGAACTGCAATGTTTTATATTAGCTGAGCTGTCTTCCCTATTATTCAGTTACTCTCTTTACTGTCTCAAGTTTAGTCTGCATTTCTTTATCTGCATTTTTTTGATTTTCATTATAAAAGGCCTTACAAAAACACCACTTAGGCAGACATTCTTTGTGTCTGAAGACAGAGTCGCCTTTTCAAAGGTTCCTACGAATTCACAGAAAAGATAAATCTTTATTGTGTAGAATCATCTTTCAGTGTTAGTAATTACAAACTACTAGATTATGAGCAAAATGCACATAAAATTATAAAGATTTTACTTAAACCTGTATTTTATTATCTGCATAATTTAGAACCAACATTACACTTTGAAACAGTAAGAACACCACCAAGAGACTGTCAGGATATTAGTGGGGTTTTCTAATAATTATAAAGAAAAATAGTTGTAATTGTGTTTTTTTACTGTAGGTATGTATAGTCAGCCTTATAAGCTACATCTGAACACTGATGTCTCAGTTGAATTGTAGTGTTTTGTTACATTTAACAGAGCCATATGTAGGCAGATGAAGCCATATGTAGGTAGATGAAACAGTGCTACAAGTTCAGTGTTTAATTAGGAGCTAACTTTATGTCGAAAATATGAAGAAATAAAAAAAAAATAAATAAAAGACTAAGTATTATTCGCACTGGAAGTTAATCAAGTTTTTTAACTCAGTTAAAGATTTACCTCTGTTACAGTGCCAGCCACAGCTCACACTAAACACACTAGCACACCCAGAGCACACAATTCCCTATGCATGGATTGGAACTTCCCCTTCTCAGCGGAGACATACAGCTACATTTTCCCTTTTACTGACACAAATGTAAGCATTTACAGAAAAGCTCATTTCTGACAATAAAGGAGACTTTTAATGAAGCAGAAGTAAGAGCCACCCTGTACCCCACAATCTAATTTCCAAAGCGAGCCATGTTCAAAGGAACCAACTTTTGAAAGCTTCCTGCAACCAGGAGGAAACTGCAGCATCCTCTTCTGACCTGTCACTTTTATTCTCTTACTTTTCCTTGCACCTTGCTTACAGATTAGTTCAGACTGTTCCAGTCCTAGTCTTTACCCTCTTCTCCTGATATAGAAAAGTCTCATCCCAGTAGCTGCTATATCTTTCTTAAAATGGGAATTGCTGACACTGTTGGAAACGCCAGTGGAAGGAAAAAATTTGACTGGTAAATTGTTTCTCTAAACTCTCCTTGTTTATCTTGTTTATAACAAAAATCCTACCAGGTTTCCTTTTTTTTTTTCTTTTTTCCCTCTCTGTGCCTCTCTGTAGGTGGGAGATGTTTATCTTAATATATTCTTGCACAGTATCAGCAAATCAGATATTAATCTACAATTAACCTGCAACTTCCCCTGCAATACAAAGCAGCTCACTTGTTCATGACATTCAGAGAATTAGTTACTTATTGGATTAAGCACATACATTAACATACATTTCCCTTCCAGGGAAAGTGTCATTGACAGAAATGTGCTCTCAAAACAATTCAAGCGACTTCTGACTATGTTCTGAAAAGAAACAGGACTCTGGATTTTTTAGGCCAGGATTCTTTAGTCCAGGCTTCTAAAAAGAACAGGACTTTCAAATATAACAAATCCCTACAACTTTTGTACAGATGAGGCACTTTTGAATACTCATTGTGATTTCAGCACAGATTTTAATAATTGTCTCACAGCCATTTTTGAAAAAATCCAGCTGTTGAGTCAGTTATGGGAAAAATTGGAAATGGATGAGCTCCCTAAATATTCCCTTTGGACAATGGTCCAAAGTGTAATCCTGCAAATCCCTGATCCAATGATTAGGGATCCACAAGGCAGGGATGGGTGTTCCAGTTCTCTCTATAATGAATGTTGGCACATTTTGTATGAGACAGTTCTTCAACTTATCATTAGCCTTTAGAGCAGGAATGGTACAGTAAAACTTTGCAGTCTTTTAAATTAAAACCTTCATACATGATATTCTATCATTCAGTGAAGGCTTTGCCATGAGGAATTAAAGTGCTCATGACTTAAACTTACCTACAGTGTCCTAAAAGAGTGAGGATGTTATTGTAAGACGTGGGAGTTACAGAACTGAAAGCAACAGTGCAGTGATCAGTTAAACATGGTTTACAAAAACATTTATGATATTAGCTTTGAATAAAATTACGAACAGAACTATGATAAAACAGTTATTCTGCCACTCATTTTTTCCATTCATATTGATTTCTTTCTCCCCTGAGACCAAAGCAAATTTGGGTTTATGGGGTCAAATTTTACAGACCATATGCACGAAAGATAATGTGCCTAAGTTATGCAAAGCACTTCCTACAGCTGCTACCTGCCACACAGTTACATTAATCTTCACCTTAATTAGTCCATTTTACTAATAAAAAATATCATTTGGTATTTGGTTTTCAAAAGAATTTTATAGAAATGTTGAGGAATCAGTCTTTTTTTTTAAGCAAAGAATGCAGATTTCTGCCTCATTTCTTTCCTCTCATTTTTTCCTCAATGTGTTAGGCATTTTCAATTCTACTAAGGTCAAGGAATTTGTCATAATATAAAGTGGTCAGATGCTTACAGTGCAGCAAAGGACACATACTGTTACTGAACAGCAAATTGGATGCCTGTAAAGAGCACCAGACAGCTGAGATATGTCCATTCATACATACTCTGTAATTGAGGACACAGACAGGGAAGATGCTCAAAACCGAGTAATTTGACTTAGATTTTCTGCTGTCACTAACAGTTTTCCAAGCATTTTTTGTGGGCAATGTGGCCTTTGTATGAACTCAAAACTCAAAATCAAGGCCACTCAGGTTTAGGCTGGAAAGAGCTGTGGTCACAGACACAGATACACAATGTAGGACTCTGTCCTTCCCTGTGGAGTCATGTGAGGGTGGAACACCCCCTGTTCTGCAAGAAATTCAGTGGAGCACAAGCAGACATCCATTTATTCCTCAGAAATTCTTTCTGATCTGCTGATGAGTTCTTAATTTTGTCCTACTTTCTCTAAATTTTTTTGTCTCTCTGGTGCAGCAGTGAAGGCTGAAAGCAGAATAGAAACTGAGGTATAACTTCCCCTCCTTCCTCAGGAACATCTGGCACGTTTTGTGTTGCTTTTGGAAGGGTGGATTAACTGTAGTATTTCCCCCACCCCATTTTTTTTCAACAACTACAGCTCTGACATGTTCTTGTCAGTTTGACATATTTGTGTTTCTCTTATGTACTTGCTGAATGATTAATACTGAAGATACATTTTAATTCAGATAGAATAGGACTGTATTATTTTTCATGGTCTTTGTGTCCTGCCTGCAAAAAGAACCAATATTTGCACCACAGAAACAACAGAGAGAAAGAAACAACAAAAATACACCAGGCAGAAAAATCTATTGCTGGATTATTTCTTGAGTTGCCCATGACAATATTCAGGCTACCTCTATCAGTTTCAATAGAATTTGTTGTATTTAGCAATTCCAAGTGCTAATGAAAGCACAACAAACAATACAGTAGTATGGAGATAAAGTATGAATCTTGTTCTGTGGCTTACTCCCCAAGTATTCAAGGATCCTCTGCCTCAAATAGATATTTCCACTTACAGAAGGTTGCCTATATTCCAAAACATCTATGGTAATAATAGCAGTAATACATCAATACAATAATAATATGCCAGAAATACTAATTTCTGAAACTCAGATTTATGTGACACTTAATATACACATGTTCACACCACACATGTTCATTTGGACATAAAAACATTACGCTTATAATTAGTTTTAAAATCAAAGAATGTGCCAAAATATGAGCTCACCTCAGCTTTGCTACACTGTTCTAGAAACACATAAGAATACAGGTCAGAGATATATGGTTTTTTTCAGGTACATGTCTTCCAGCATGACATCTACATCAAGCAATGTTATCTTTTTGTTCTTGTTTCACATCTAACAATTTTCACTTGAACTTCACCTTGTGTTTTGGAAAGTGTCCATTCTTTAACTAGCAATTCCAAATGATGGAGATCACAGCTTGTAGGAGAGAAAAAAAAAATATTCTTTTTTTTTCCCTTCAAAGAAATCTCAAATGGAGTATCTGACTTTGTATTTTTTCAGTTGAGAATTTGAATTAAAGGTGTGAAATTACTATAGAAGAAAGTTGTATTAAACCAGCCTTAAAAACAGTCACATGGGGATTGAATGTTAAGTATCAAATTTGTATCTAATGATATATTTTATGACAAAATCAGAATAATATTAGACCTATCCTTGAGGAAAGTTCGAGTCTGGGGAAGAAGAATGAATATGTTTTCCAAAAGAGATTTTCCATGAAATTATTGATGTCTGTATAAAAGAAAGTGCTCACTGAAAAAAATATGTTCTCCATTCCAAAAACAACAACAACAACAACAACAAATCCTTTGGTAGGATGTTTCAATAGTTAATTACTCTCATTTATAATTGAATTTGTCCATCAGCAACTTCCAGGCAATCATTACTCTCTTTACTTCAGAATCAGGGAACCTCTTCTACTTCTATTAGATCCTTCATGTACTGTTTCAGATTGTAATTAAGTCATATTTAAACTTCTCTTGTTTTATCAACGACAGTTATAAATTCAGCCTTTTACCAGCCAAAAAAAAACCCAAAAACCAACCAAACAAAAACCTTTTAAAGGAGATTCAGTGTGTTTTTGAATATTTTAATCAAGGAACTATCAAATTATTCACTGAAGTTTTTTGACACCATATCTCTAGTATGTGAAGATAATGATTTTGCACGTTTAAAACAGTACTTCTATATGTATGTAATTATGCTATTCATAAGCTACACTTAAAGTATCTATTTATGCAGTCACCACAATTACTGTACTGTGCTCAGATGATATCCTAAACTTTCACTATTCTTAATAAAATGAGTTTAAAGAAGAGCTATTGTAGTCTCTCACTACCCTTTAGAACAAAACAAACTAAAAGAAACCATATTTTTTTTTTTAAATAAATTCAAAGGGGAAAAAATATGTTCAGAAACACCACTTCTCTAAGGAGCTCAAATTCATAACATACTGCTACCAGTATTTATAGATTTTCTAATGTTTCTCCTTGTCCTTTAAATATCAAAGGTACCTTCTTTAAGTGTGATTTCAAACAGGGTATCGGAAAAGCTTTGCTTCTTGTGACACCTGAGTTAGGAAAAAATGATACTGTAACATTTAATCAATGCACTTACAGTTTGGTTTTAGTTTTAACTACTGTTTCAAACTGGAACTACAGAGGAGATAAAAACTAGAACTTCCCCTAGTTTCCACCTTCCTCTTTTCTCAAAGGAACAGTGTCATGGTTTCTGGTTTAGCTGTCAGATGGAAGTGAATTTTGTGATTATGAAAGAACTGTGGTCTTAAAATCCTTGGAGAATTTACTAGTGCACAACTGAAATCAGTATAGAATAGTTTTGGAAAAAAAAGGCATTACACATGTTCTAAATGTGACCATTTAAGTTTGTGGGAATCACTGAAAGTCACCCTGCTCCAGCACCATTTCTATGTAGGCAGTACCTTACTGAAATGTTTGAGTGTCTGGGACAACTGAAAGTTTTTGCTTTGCTTGCATGTGCAGCTTTGCCTCACTTACTAAACTGTCTTTACTTTGATCTAACAAGTTTTCTTGCTTTTGCTCTTCTGATTCTCTCCTCCATCTCACTCCAGGGGGAGGGGATGAGGCTGGAATAAGAGAACAGCTAGTGAATGCTTTTTTACTGATCAAGGCTCACCCGTCATGGTATTGAATGCACATGATGACAGAGTTCACCTAGGCAGCTTAACCATCCTTTGACACTGCAAGTGGCCTTGCCGTGGTTTGTAACCCAGCACAAGAAGTGAAATTCAGTAGTAACTCAGTTTTAATAGTCTAAGCTCTCTCCCTATGGAATGCTGAGATCTGGTCATGTTATTCACTGCTCAGCTGTGTAGAAATAGCAAGTAGCTCTGCACTGAGCACCGAGCAGGCTCATCTCTGGATTATGCTATTTGCATAAAGATAGGCAAAACTGCATAACCTAATGGTTTATATAATGGTTTAATTCATGACAGGGTAATCACAAATCTGATTTGCCTGAAATCAGAAAGCGAACCTCTGTGGAGGCTGCTCTGGTGGGGAAGAGAGTTTGATCTGCAACAACAAGGAAATTTCTATTGCTAAGGGTGCATGGGAAATATGACACACATACAAGAGAAATAATTCATTGCAGAGCATAAAGAGGTTCAATGGCAATGCTAGGAGAATTTCAGTGCCATAGCACACCAAGCATACAGCTTTTCTAAAATATTTGTTACATTACTTCACCTTGTCTTGTTAAAATTCAGTTTGCCACTTGAGGCTTAGAAAGCACTTGCCAATGGTAAGGCATTTTGAGGGCTGAGAGCATGGCCTCTGGCTGTAACAGCCCCCAGAGAAACACTAAGGAACAAAATCCCATTTCCTTCCCCTCAAACATCTCTATTACATGCCTTCCCCTCTCACCCCTTCTCTGATTGCCAAAAAAGTAGATATTGCATATTAACTGCTTTGCTGAATTTGCAGATTCCTGGGTCTATTTTTTTTTTTTTTCGCTGTCTCATTTGAGTTATAGCTTTGGAACATTATTTGAAGGCTTGCAACCTGTTTCTGGAGGACTCTGTTTGAACACATCTCTGCTGTCACTCCCACACTTCTCTCAAGGACAGTTCATGAGAAGACAACAGTATTGCTTTCTGCCTCTGATAGGTACTCCAGTCCGGGAAATGTTCCTTCCCAAGAAATGACTCTGTATGAGTAATAGATCAGATTCTGTCTCTTCTTTGGTTTATGCCTAAAAGATGTGCTCAGGTTCTGAGTACTGCATAAAATATGCTTGTCTCTACATTTTTTTTCCAGAGGCTAAAACATTCTGCTATGTAAAAGGTGTGGTCTGTGGTGTGAGGGGTTTCCAGGCAGACAAGCCATCAACATTGCCTCAGTATTTTATTGTTTTCATATTCTTCAGGACTACAACAAGCAGCACATAGACAAAAGCTCAATTTCTCCTAGCAGGTAAGGGGAAATCTAGGCTATCCTTGCCATGACAAAATGTGACCCAAGTCAGACTGCAACTGTTTTCTTTAATATTTCATCTTTAATTCGGAAAGAAAAACAATGCCTCCTACCCATAAGAGGCAGGATCAGCCTTGCAGATCATGGCAGACAGATGCCCGATTTCAGAAACAAAATCCCTGAGTTTCCTCACATTATTTCTTCAGGAGCAAGCTCTGGAACAGACTCTTCTTGTGTTTACAGCACAATAACACAGCATACTGTCCCATAGGTAATCTTAAGCCATGCTGCCCACTTGTGAGCCAAGGATCTTAATAAGTCCTATGAAAATGCTGTGGTAACTACTTTGCAAAGCATTTCTTAACCATCTTGTACATAAACACACTTTGAACCTTCTGTGGATACTTCCATGTGAGATGTCCAATTTAATGCTTTATGAGTCACCTGTGCCCTGAAAACACAGTGCATAGAACAGTAAGCAATCTTTGGCTGATGGGAACTCCTAACAGAGAAAAAAATAATTAATGTCTTGCATATTATTGGCAGGGCAAAGAAGAAAAATGAGCCAGAGACTGTGGCCAAATGACTGGGAGTTGATGGGAGCTTTGCAGTTTGTGAAGTCACTTCATTTTCCCTTGCTTCACCTTTCTAGCTTTGTGATTTGGCATTTTGTTTTATTATTATGTAATATTTTTATTAAATATACAGGAATTTACTAATTGTATTTGCCTATTCTTTTTTCTTGATCAAGCTGGCAAAACATTTCTCCCTTCTGGAACATGAGACAGAAATGAAGACAAGAAAAATTTCCTCATAAGAAGTTAGGCAGATATCACAGAATCATAGAATAGTTGGAATTAGAAGGGACCTTTAGAGGGCATCTAGTCCAACTCCCACACCAAAGCTGGTTTGCCTAGAGCACATTACACAGGATTGCTTCCAGATGGATTCTGAATATCTTTAGAAAAGGAGACTCCACAACCTCCCTGGGCAGCCTGTTTCAGGGCTTCATCACCTTCACTAAAGAAGTTTTTCCTGATCTTGAGGTGGAACTTCATGTGTTCCATTTTGTGCTCGTTGTCCTTTGTCCTGTTGCTGGGCACTACTGAAAAGAGTCTGGCTCCATCCTGCCTGCACCCACTGTTTAGATATTTATGGACATTGATAAGGTCCTCTCTCAGTCTTCTCCAGGCTAAATAGTCCTAGCTCTCTCAGCCTTTCCTCATAAGAGAGATGCTCCATTCCCCAGATGTCTTTAATGCCCTTTGCTGGACTCTCTCCAGTAGTTCCCTGTCTCTTCTGGAGTGGGGATCCCAGAACTGAATACAGTATTCCAGATGTGGCCTCACCACGGCATAATAGAGTGGGAGGACATCCTCCCTTGACCTACTGGTCACTCTCTTCTTAATGAACTCCAGGATACTATTTGCCTTCTTGGCAACAAGGGTACATTACTGGTTCATGGTTAGCTTATTATATATATGTAACCAAAATAATCAACCACATAGTTTTCAGGCAACTTTTCAAAAATGAATCCTGTTTCTGCTCAAACACAATTTATCTAGCTCCCCTCTTTCTCCTGAAAAAGAAGTACAACAAATAATCACCAATTCCCTCCTCCCCCAAGGTGTGGTGGCATAAAATAAAACACTGAGGGTGTAAGGCAGACACAACCTGGTGAAGTCAGGGCCATGAAAATTAAACACTGTTCCCCACATAAATATTTTGAGGCAATTTTACAATGTGTTTATAAATTGTAAATGTAAAAAGCCCCTCCATTTTGTAGAGCAGGAACATGTTGCATCAGTATTAAGCTGAAGGAGAGGGAACAGAAGGGCTGACTGAGCTTGTTTTGGGATTACACTCAGCAGTTCCTCATGCAACTGTTTACAGGCAAAGATGCTCTGTTAATTCAGCATGCCACAGCACTATCAAGTACTACAGCTGGCTGCCAGAATGGAAACAGGGCCTGCCCTTTTGATTTGTTGTGGTTGTGATGATGGGAAGAAAATCAATTTTAGTTTGTCTAATTTTTTTTCCTCCCCATACCTGGGAATGTTTTCCAGCTCAAGTATAGATTTCACACGAAGGATCAACAGCTAAAGATCCCACATACATCCCACCTACATTCTTACAGTCCTCTTACCTTAGAAAAACCTGTGCACTTTGTGTTTCTAAGACACAACAAACACTTATATGCTTCCATTAGCTAATTTCCATTACTATTTGAAAAACAATTGTGCAGAATGCTAATTTCAGTGTTTCTACTCCGGTTCTTTATTACTGCACATCTGTGTGTGAGAAAAACATCAGTTTTAATTTAGAAATTGTTTCAGAATGGCAGTGCCTTGATGGTGGATCACATTGTCCTAAGTGCTTATGACATGTAAAACATAATCCTCAGGCCTAAAAAAAAAAGACTAGTTCTTACAGTAAAGCAGCAGTGCAAGGGACCATTTCAGAAATACAGTGATAAACACAATATGCTGGTCCATTGACATTAACATCTTCCTTTCTTGTGTTTCAACTTTGTGTTCAATATTTGGGGATACTTCACTTCTAGCTTTTTCAGCCAGGAACAGAGGTTTTACAGACTACTGACAAAAAACCCAACATTTTAATATGGACCATGACTCTGAGGCTTTGTAACACATATTACTGAAATATGAATAGGCCTTCTCTTCTGTTGTTTTTTTGGGTGCTGCTGGATGAAGGCAACACACAGAATGCTCGTGCTGAAGATCATCTCTCTGGATGAATAGTTGCTCTCACTCAAATCCATTCACAGCACAGTTTCTACCACCACTAGCCTTCCTCTTGGACACTGTTTAGGGTCCACATGACCTCTGGTTCTTCACTAAGAAGTGTAATTTATTAAACAGGTGCACTATCTTGCACTGGTTACTGAACCTGAAAGTCAGCCTCTAACATCAGCATGCAGCAAAGACAGATACACTGACTAAGGGCCAAAACAGCCAGCAATTGGGACTGACATAGCAGAGGATTTGCGTGTTGTTAACACTTCATTGATAGCTTTCGTGCTAAGTGCAGGTGACAAAGAAGAGTAACACTGGTACAGTAGGGAACACCCATGAGTCTCCAGAAATGTAGAAACGACTACTGTACAGTTTTACAGGAGGGGCAACACCATGAAAACAATTACAGGAATTAAATAACTATGTTATACAGCTTACACATTGTCATAAAAGAAATACCTCTCTTATATGCATTTCAATGAGAAAGAAAACAAGTACAAGATCTATGTTTGCATATCTAACTCTACTGAGTTTTTATAGATCTCACAAGAAAGTGTAAGATTGTCAATAATCTTTCTTTGTTCACACACAATAAATGACAGCAAAGAAGACCTACATCAGAGTACCTGATTAATAAAATTGTCGCAGTTGAGAAGCACAACCAGTGAAAACACTGCATGTCCAAACAATGCTCTGAGCATGTCCAAACTGCTGCCATAAGCATGGGATTAGGTCCATTCACTTCTTTCATTTAGAATGCCTCCTTCTGCCTGATGGGGAAAGGATACAAGGTCCCCTTGATCTGGAGTGTTTTCTGGTGGATGCTGCTGTTTCTTTCTCAGGGAGGGCTTTGCTCCACCGGTCTATCCTGTGCAGCCTCCCGGATGTTCCTTAGCCTTTCTACTTTCTCTTGTAGCTCTACCACCAGGTTGAGCGGTTCATCCAGCTGGTCACAACACAAAGAGCTGTGTTCTCCACTACAACCTATTACCACTGAAAAACTCTGGCACTCCCTGCAGCCTGAGACCTGGATGGCTGCATCTTTTTCTAGGAGTTTTGCCTACCTTGCCACATCCATTCTGGTGAGCATAGAGAACAGGGCTCTCTGCCAGGTGGAGACCATAGATAAGCTCCATCTGAGAGTGTGATGACCACCGACTTACCTCTTGACCTGGCAGAGCTTCATAGAT